>JASAOE010000248.1:0-25000 GCA_029964075.1 Patiria pectinifera
AAAGGAAGAATTTTTCCTGATATACATTATTTGTATGAATATAAATAATTGATACATTTGTCCAAGGGCACCCACACTTAAAGAGGGTATAATTGTGAAAATGTGATTAAAAAGTATTGATTTCATGTCTAAACAGTCAGTGCGCAGCCTACTCGATAATGAGCCACACAGCGAGATTTTATTTGCAGCGCGTGGACGGTCTCGGATCGTTCGAGATTGCACGAGGTTTTGCGTGTGTTCGGTGGTGCCCCTGGATAACGGGAAAGGAAACCCGTTTCGTAGCAGTAGCTGAGTAAAATGGAGTGGTTTCTGAAACTACGATAATTTCTGCGTCGATTGATACCATTTTTGGCTGATTATTACAACATTAAAGTCATAAATAAGAGATGTGAAATGAGAGGTGATTCTTAAACGTTTTCGACGATGCCTGTACTTGTTTGGTGCTCCTGACTGTTTTGGGATATTTGGGGACAAAATTCGTCACTTTCTGGTAAGTTGAAGAGTTACGCTTTCGAACCACACCATTCCCATCTCTGCAGGTTCCACCGCCGATTTTTAATTTGATACGAAATATTTGCGAAAGTTGCATGATTGCAGTCGCAATATGTATTTTGTGTACGGGTTGTGTGTACTGTGTACGTATTTTGTGGGTGCATTACTACCGATGTCGACAATAGGTTCCTACCCGTTAGTTTTGCATGTCGCAAATACGAACAATAAATTAGATGTATGTAATTTGTAAACAATGCCTTATATTTTGATATATTATAGCGATTAAAAAGCAGATTTTCTTTTTTAAATTCATGAAATTAAACAGGTATCACTAGAGATTGTCCTTATCGGTCAATTCATGTCAGTCATAAATATGATGAACAATTCTTTTCCGGTACTTTTTTCAGATCTTGCGGTGGGGATTTTTTTGAAGTAGTCGAAACGATTCCTTCCTAAATCAGCAAAATACATGTAGATTATTAGATTTGTTTTCTCTCTCGTTCTTTTCTTACAGGCCAAGTACGCAGAGTGATTGACCCTTTTTCCCGTCAAGACTAGTTGAACACAACACCTGAACTTGCAGACAGTTTGCAACTATTTCAATGGAACTTTATTTACCATGAAATGAAACTTAATGCTGCGACCGGATAAGTGTTGTTCAAACCCGACCAGAAACCGACCGAACTTGCAGGTCGCCGTCAGTTTGTCTATCATTTTAGTCGGGTCAGGTCGGTTTCGGTATTGCGTTTGCATTCTTCGAATTGGGTTGAGTCAGTTAAGCCATTTGTGGATAAACCCGAAATAAACCCAAACAGTTTGGAAATTCACATGGAAAAAATGTTGTGACCTGACGCCACTTTTTTTAATAAATTTCCAATTTTTCCAAAAAATTGTCTTGACTCTACATAGACTTTGTACACAATCATGGAAGTGGCGTCAGGTTGCAACAGTTTTTCCGTTGGTTTTCCTTAAATTTTTGTCGGGTCGGATCAGGTTGGTTTTAGGGAACGAGTTCAAATTGGTTTCCGTTCGGATTTGGTTTACAAAATAATGTTTCGGGTTTGTTTGGCCTGGTCAACCTGACCTGACACATCACTAGACTGAAATCCTTATTTGGCATGTCTAAATTCAAAAACGTGTCGTCAACAACCCACAAATCAGGCGTTGGGGATTCTCATGGCATGTTGTATTCAGATCATGTATAAGAAGAACCCTGAAGAATCAATTCAATCATTGCTGAATTTCCACTGTTTCTTATTTTTCAAGTTAGTCATTTTGTGAGTGTGCTGTATATTTAAAAACCAAAAATATGATGAAAATTTCTGCGAACAGCTATACACTGCACTCTAAACAAAGCTTGTAAAGATTGTAAAGATTTGTGTAATTGTTTGCATATTTAACTATTATTGCCGAGGAATAGAGCAGTTCAATGGTCTTGTTATTGTCCTAAAATGAGTTGCTTGTGGGCAAGCTTGGGTAGGCAATTTATTTTATAAGCTCATGAAATATAGCAAGAAAGTGTATACATGTACATCCTAGAGCATTAGTAACCTCGCACTTTGAAGAAAGTTTGGCTTGCATGTATTTTTTATGTTCATTTTTTTTTAAGTTGCTTTATATTTATAATTAAATCATTCTATGTTTTCAGAAACTTTCTTTTGTAAGCAATGTTTTGTAAGTGTAAGTGGTTCAAGTTTCTATTAAATCCCTTCTGATTTTATGATTAAATCGTTTTCCAGAATTTCAGTCAAGAAAAGAGTCATGCCTTTGATATTTTGTGTTTATATTTTCATGTTCATGCACATTGGGCACATTGAAACTGTCAACAAACAAAAAGCATCAAGAAAATGGGAGACATTATTGCCAAAAAATAATGGTTTATTACATGAATCTTAAATCATAACGGTCTAGAAATAGGAATAGCATTGACAGTATATTAATTATTTCTTTTTCTTGCACACCTAGTCGTTGCCAACTGTATCGTTTTGAGAGAGGCGAGGACACATCGCCAGTTTATTTTCTATAGTTGGGCACATTTAGTTCGAGATTATACGATATCCATAAGCACGCGTAGAGCGGGGTACCCGACATACGGAAGCCCCGTGTGCTGTTACGTGATTGGTCAAAACGCGTGCTGGTTGCGGGTCTTGCCCAATGAAGAATGTACACTCATGCCGTGCGGCGCTTACACGTGCTTCCAGAGTGTCATTTTTTTCGTATCCTGAACATTCAGAATGGCCGTAAATTTTGCGTGCTCCTGACTGTTTTGGGTACTCACATGAACCATGGTTATGAAAATTGGTGAATTTAATAACAAAGCTTCTCATCGAACTGTAAGATGATGCTGCACGGTTTCGTTTTATATAGAAAAAAGACGGTTTTCGCAAACCGAAATTTCTCGACAATTTCAGTAAAACTTTCATCCTCATATTTCTTAAAATACTTCATGAAAATTTTAGAAATCTCATTTCACAATTAGGCTTGACTATTCTTTACTATATTTGTGAGTAAAAACTTTCTTTTAAAGACTAGTTTTCAAGAAAATGAATTTCCAAATGTGGTCCCCCGATCTCATGAATATTCATTTTACCAAGCGAGTTATGCATACGCTGCAAATAAACGCAAGCACTTTTCCGAACCCTGCGCACTGACTGTAAACCTTGAGCACACGCATTTATTTGCACAATTTACTGCATTACATTTTGCTTGATTTTGCTGCATTCATAATAGTACTTTTTGGAAACAGTCATATGGGAACTTTTTGGAAACATATCAGAATGTAAATGAAAAAAAAAAATAATGCAATCTGTGATGTAGGTTAAAGCTATAGTCCATCATTTGCAGCTATCCAAAAAAGTAACTGGCCTAATTATTGTTGAAAAACATACTGGTTGAAAGATAGTAAGGGGACTAAACTCCCTGTGAAATTATCCTTTCTGGCAAGCTCTCATTTTGAAGAAATCAACGAAAGAAGGCACCGTAGGAAAATTTAAATTAGTTGTTCGTTTTGTTATTCGGCGCAGCGCGCACAAGCATTGGAATGACGCACAGGTGCGCGCGGTTGCTATAATTCGTCGGATCTGTGCGCAACATCGCGTAAAGCTGCACTTCAAAACAATTCGAAACATGATTTAGCAACTTTTGATTTTAAATTGAGATCCTAGAATGCTGTTTTTCTCGGAATATGAAGCTGAAGCTGAGCTGAAACTTCATCAAGTAAGTTGTTCAGTATCCTTCATTAGATTTTGAACACTTTTGTTGCTTCAAACGAACAAAATGCACTAATTACAAATGATGGACTATAGCTTTAAAGTTTAATTTGAATAGAGTATATTAATTTGGAACTGAAAGGAAGAACAATTGTGTAATATTTCCTGTAATGTAACCCAACTGGATCTCAATGATGCAGAGGAAACAAATGCATTTGTTTTTGCAAGATGATACTATGGCTTAACTTAGGGTAGGATTTTATTTTCATATATGAGATGTTATATGAAAGAATAATCATTGTGAGGGTGTACAGGGCAGTACATGTATTTGCATGCTTTAAGTAATAGAGGAAAAAATGTTTCTTCTTTTCCAAGGGCATTTAAGCGAATTGAGTAGACAAGGCAAAGACAGAAGAGTTCCATGGGACACTTTTCTTTTAGATTTGTTCTCTTATTTACAGAAATTTAATTGATTTGAATTACAGTATTATGTATCTTATCCTCACTCCATCAAAACACCAGACCGTCCATGCATGCAATATTACTGTACCCAAAAAATCTGATGGGGGCCTCTCTAGAAGGTTTTCAAAGTCCTTCCTGGCTTAGAATTTTCCAAAACTTGGTTTCTCAAAATCTCCAAAAAACAATTTCAGCCCATGGAAACAATATGCCTGTGTTAATTCCGTGTCTGAAAAAATTGCATTCTTATACATTTGATATATTCATACCTTGTCATATGCGCAAATGTACACGAATACTAAGTCAAGAATTTGAGGTTTTGACAACAGTAATTTCAGTGTTGAATATAAATAACATGAGCATTAGCCTATTGTTTATTTTTGCACTCGAGAATGGTACAGTAGGAAACAAGCTCACATGTCAATATTTTTAGAGCCTCCTTTTCACTAAAATATTTGCAGGGATGCCCGTGGGTTTTTGGTCCAGGTCCTGAAAACTTGTGACAAGTTGAAAGACAAAACAACTGCCAACAAACACATCATAAAATTATATGTTTACTTTGAACTTACAATTCATGGCATCCCTGTATTTAGTACCAGCTAAAAAAAACCACCAATAAACAAATTGTTGGGAGCATGCTTAGTCTACCTTTGATGGAATGAAGATAGCTAACACTGACCAAAGCATTGCACACTCACCTGTTATGCTGGTACCTTCTGCAGTTGCAGGCCCAACCAGGGAACTTTGGGGATCGACATTATCCGAAGGCTGAATGCTGACCTCCATTTGTACATAGCTCCATGGGCGGGGACATCCAGAAATTGTGTACATTGGCTCATCTAGCTCAAAGACCTATGTGCTTGAAACCTCAATGGTTCTTAAATCTGGAGTGCTGAATGGCAACACATAGCAACAGTTGGAAACTGGTGTGCAAAGGAGTAGATGTTTTCATAGGATGACGCCACTCCGGTATCCGCCTCCATCTATAAAAAAAATAAATAGAAAACAAAAGAAATTGAAATATACTATTTATAGATAGGAATTTCTTCAACTACTGGGCCATGCCAACTGTTCTATTACTAGAGTTTCAGATTCTGACATAAATTTAGATGAAACTATTTCACAACTTATTAAAGTTCTGGTAATCCTTACCTTTAGGACCCTGTTCCTATATAAGGTTAAAAGACTCACCAAAACAACTCACTAAATGACACTCAAAAGTGACATTCTGATATTTCTTGACACATTTGAACAGTTGGCAATGACACCTTCTTGAATATCAGCAGGTTTAATTTTTTTTGGAAAGAGGGCAGGGCTTTGATTTATGAGGGGTAAAAGACGACGATGATTAACAGAAAAGAGACTAAAAATGCAAGATGTCGAACTTAAAAAAAAATAGGAGTCACATTTTCTTTGAAAATGCTTTCAAAATACAACTAGGCCTAAGACTGCTTTTAAATTTAAGCCTTTGCTTTAGCCTGCAAAAGTCACTTTGGTACTGGACAGCCATCTGCAAAAGTCAGTTTTGAACAGAACTCGTAAAAATAGAGGTGTCCTAAAGATAAGGATTACCAAAGTTCTTATGAAAATGGGTGTAATTTAAGCTGCCAATTCCACGAGTCATTGGTGAGATACGACCCCCCCCCCTGAAAATATGGTCACACATAATTATTTTGATAGGCGCATTATCATTTCAAGAAAATAAAGTTGGAAAATAATCTTCAAAAAGTGAAAAGTTCACGAGTTTTAAGAATTTTTTGTACAAACATGCCTGGTAAGATTCTTGTTTAAACTTTTGCCATTTCAATTACAATTAATTAACAAATAAAAACAGCTGCTAAATGCTTTACAATTTCAAAAGCAAAAAAAAATACTTGGAAATTGGATAAATAAATAAGGATGGCAAAGCTTGAAAAGTAGAGCCTTACAGTTCTGCAAGGAGCAAAAGGAAAAACGTGTGTTGTAGCATGTGCAACATAGGCCTACCGTGCATGTACATTCAAAGACGAATAAATGAAACATTCTTTATCTTTCTGGAACGTACCAAGATAATATGGTGAAAATTGTCATTTCTCGGAGCTCCCAGTGTGTCGAGTTATCGTTCTTCTTAAAACCTTGAGGAAGCTAAATGAATTCAAGCAGGAAATCTTCAAGAACAAGGCATTCATGATTCAGCAGCAATTTTCGTCTGCATCTTGCAAAATGGCGTCCCGTCGGTTCAGGCACAATGCTTCTCCGTGCAAAAAAAACCCGCACGTGCTCTTCTGACAAAGGGAAAATTGTCCGCCCACAGCTGAGCCAATCACGGAGCTCAAACCTCCGAGTGGACCAATCAGAAATTTGCAAGCCTGGACGCCAAAACAAAGATTTAAATAAATGCATATGCATAATTAATTAAAAGTTAGGAGAAAATGGTTCGTCTGATATTTCTCATAATTCTTGGACAGATATTTCGGACTGGTTATTTATCAATCCGACAGTAACTCACTTTAAGTCTGAAACAGGGTTTTTTTCCCCCGACAACTTCTAAGTTTATTAAAATGACTTTGTTAAGCAGCAATTTGGCTCATAATGGATTATGCTTCAGAAATGAGAAGTTGAAGCGAACGTATTTACGGCATACCAGTAGGCCTACATTTTGAAATTAATTTTGAACCAGAAAACTTTAAAATAATAATTATGCATCTTGTCAGCTTTCCTACGCGGATTAATTGAATGTTTAATCAAAAGTTCTCCTGGAAAATCAAACTTTTCAGAAAATTTGAAAATTGTCCAATTTTTGGAAATAAAAAATCTATTTTTTTTTAATCCCAACGAAATCATTTCAATTATGCATGCTAACCTATTTTCTTAAGTCATTTTCGTAAAACAAAATTCCACTTTAATACAAACTTGAAAGGTTTTGTTCGCAAACCTAAATAACACAAGACATCATAACAAACCAACTTGACAAGATTTCAGAGTCACCACTCTGTGTTACTTTAATTTCAATATTTGGACTTATAAATTCAATATAATTGTTTTACATACCCGATGTTAATATTTACACAACTGTTTGTACATCTCACATCTTAAAAGAAAACTACAAATACAAGTTAATTCCAAAATAAGGATGAATACTAATTACTCATTTATTTACAGAAATTAAAGAAACCTTTTCTTTTTGCTGGATATGACTCCCAGTTAAATAGTTTGAAGACTTCTAGACGCTTCTGCCGTTTCTAAAACTGACTGAAAAATACAACTGTACAGAGATTCCAATTTCTTTTCTATTGATAGAAAATATTTTGTTACATATGAACAATTTACCCTTACAATTTTGTTTCTACTGATAGAGAACACCATTACAGCTCTGTGGTAGAATATTCCAAGGTCCAATACCCAGGACTTTCTGAAAATCTTTAAGTTTATAAAATATAAGCTTACGATTTTAAACCAAACGTAGATCTGCTAATATCTCATTAAATCATAGTCAACTTTTTAGTGGAAGTCAACTGTTTGATCAGCAGTAACTTGAATATTCGATTTTGTTTAAAGACGTAATCAACAGAGGATGCTGGACATAACTGGCATCAGGAAAATTGCACTTTGTTATTAATGTTCCGATCTAACTGTTTGTTTCCATGAAAATACCTTCCTAGTTAAAGCCTTAGCCACTTTATATTCTGTGAAAATTAAAAAAAGCTTGAAGAATTTGACTTAAACATTCAGCCAGTTGGTTATTCCAGCTGCTCATGTGTGAATTGAGATAGAATGATCAAAATACATGCAGGTGCCAACAAAACTAAAGAGAGAGTTCCTCTCCTGAAGTAAGTACAAAATCTCCAAAACTGTGGACTGCACCATGCTTTTTTTTTAGTATTCTGTATGCTCCAACAATTTTGCAAATAAAAGTTTCCATCAACTGTTTGCATGAAAAAAAAATGCAGATTTGCTTTTAATTTCTCCTTTAGACGTATGTACATTCAACATTAAAATCTTGATGTGCACAAGCGCAATTGCAATACCTAACTGGCGTATTCAATTAAGAACACTACACAAGTGTCTTTTTTTCTTTTGTCTGTGATGCAAGTTTTAAAATTCAATGATCTTAACTTATACACTAAATGCAGGTCTATGGCAGTTTTATTTTGTTTTGTCAGAAGTACATGTACAAAGAATGTTCCATTAGTGTTATGTGCTATCTTTAAGACTGTCTGTAGCAAGTATCCCTGTGCGTACAAACCAACGAGAATGATAATTTCACATTTCCCAATTCCATTTCACATTATCACTTTCAGTACCAAAAAAAGGCAATGCTACTTGATAAAATAATACCCACTCTGTAAATTTCTCTGGTTTTACAAAAATAGTCTCATGTATGAACTCTTTTCCAATCTTGAAAGAAATATTTACATGAATTGTACAAAACCAAATTTGTACATGATATATACATGTACAGTAAAACGCCACTATAACGAACTTGTGGCTATAACGAACATGCCGTTTAACTCCCAAAAATTGGCAAAATGTTAAATTCTATTATAATGCACAATCACTATAACAAACGACCACTACAATGAACATTTTATTATGGACCCCATCCTGTTCGTTAAATTGGCATTCTACTGCACTTGAGTTCCATTAAAAAAGGAAAGTCTATCACGAATTATCCATTACATTTGTCAGTTTGAATATTTTTGCAGACTTGGACATCTGTCAGTAATTAAAAGTGAAGTCATTCAGCAAATAGAAAAAAAACAACATAGAAAAAAAAAGATTTGATCAATTTAAATAACTTTGGAATAAACTCCTTGTTTGAAGGAAAAATGCTAATTATTTTGCAATATTCAGCATCCACTACACTGTGAAAAACGAAGACTTGTTCTAAAAATGCCCACAACTTAACTGATTTAATCAATTTGCGATAAATTTCAGATGTTAATTCAAAAGTTTATGATGACTATTTATAATCTTCATTCATAGCACTCCGAGAAACAATCGAAGAATTGCGTACCTGATTTCAAAACTCTACATTAGGCACAAACTATATTCATGCTTGCTCTATCAATGAATACAATATGCTAACATCAATCAAAAAATCACATTATACTCTTGTTCATGTACACTTTTTTGTTGTTGAGTTTACAGAGTAATTACAGTGTAGTTCAGGCAGCATGTTTCTTCAATTACTCATCCACTATAATTTTGTTCCAGTCCAAATACAGAACAGTCACAAAACTCTGTCTAAAAATAATCTGACATTAATGCAGCAAACTGATCCTGATTCAGATTGGCAGACGAACGAAAAAAGCTGACATGAATTTGCGTTACATGTACAATTTGATGGCAGCAACACGACAGGGTCCACACAAGGTATATTACAAAAGTCTATAAATACAATCATATCTACATGTACATGTACAGATGTATGCATACTTTCAAAGCCTCCGTTGTCAGCCTCAACTTCTCGTAAATCGTAACAGGTTTTTTTTTCAAGGAAAAAGGGCAAAGACCTCAAGAAATGACAGCTTATGGGAAAAAAATGACAGAGAAACTTATCTGTTACCCAGCGGGAAAAAAAGGTGACTTCCAAGGAAGTGTTTCTTCAGTGTCATAATTATCATCGACAAACTTGTGTCAGAACTACTATATTTTATTCCCACATCCAATCGTCAATTTTGTAAAAAAATATGCAATATTAGTTGTACAAGTTTGTGTCCTCCACCCGCCTGCCACTAGTCTGTTATAAATGAAGTTTGAATGTAACCTTTGGGGATCACTCTGGTGTCGGAAAGAGAGACCGCAGCCTGACTATCTGCTGGTAGATCTTGAGCGAGGGGGCAACCTTCATTCCGGTCAGCTTAGCAATCTGGTCTTTGGTTAGCGACATGAACTTCCTGCCGTCAATGTTCTGGGAGGAAAAGGAGACATGAAATGGAAATGAACTAATCTTTGCACAGACATATTAAATGTCATCACTGAAATGCAAAATAGAAAATAAATTTTTTTCTCAGCTTTTCACGTATACTTAACCCTACCTCCTTGTGCTTTTTTTTTTAAACTGGGAACATAACTAAATTTTCCAACGTAAACTGTGTGTAAACTAATGGCACACATTTTGCACAAATTTGGATATCAAAGCCCATGTGATGTAATACTAGGCTTCAAAGTCTAAAATCTATCAAAACACTCGTGCACCAGGTTTTTTATTCGATGGATTTAGTTTACTCATTGCAGTATTTTTAGACATTTTCAAAACAAATGGCACTTATGAAGTTTGGGTTTAAATCTTCCTCTTTAGGAAGGCCTTCACCTCAGAATACTGGTTTTTTTTTAAGCACTCCTTTCACAAGTTTGAAGGGAATGCAGTGAGTTCCCATGCCCCCCCCCATATGTTCCAAACTGTAACACGCCATTCCCATGCAAAAATAAGGATGTCACAATTCAGATATGGAAGGCTGAAACTGGCCGACTAACCTGTTTGCTGAAGGTCTCCACACATCCTCTCTCCCCTGCATCAATCAGGAACTGAATGACTTCACAGATGCCCCAGTTCCATGGGTTCATTATCCCAATCTCTGGTCGCACCATCCTTTGAAGTGTAAACTCCTCCAATATGCAACCTGGTCCTGACTCAGTAGGGGTGCTGGGCGTGGTAGCTTTACTCCGTGGGGTGGGAGGGTTACCTTTTGACAAACTGGAATTACTCCTTGGTGAGGAAGGGCTTGAAGGGACTGAGGGACCACCTGACTTACTGCTAGCCGAGGAAGAACTTCCTGGGTTCGGTTGGAAGCCAGACAGCTTGAAGTTTGCAGAGCAGGATGCTTGGAAATTGGTCGGTGATGTAGGTAAATTGGGCATTAATGGTTTATGGAGGGCAGAGTGAGTGGAAGTGGACCTGTTCAATGTAGGAAAATTTACCATCGAGGAAGTCTGCGTCTTCGTTTTGGATGATTGATTAACCATTGCAGCAGTAGAAGGATCAGGGTGCGGCTTTTGCACCGATGTCAGGAAATTAACTGACTGGTATGGAAAACTGGGGGAAGTCGGTGAAGGAAAACTACTAGATGCAGATTGGACAGCCACTGAGACACTGGGGAATACTGATGCATCTGGAAAACTATGAGGCCGAACAAGCCTTGGCCGATTGGGTCGTAAAGATGCAGGTTGTATGCCATGGGGGTTGTTCATGATGGCATCTGATCCAAGTGTGGGACTGATGGGATTGGCAGCAGAGTTCAGACTCTTCAAAATTGTTTCTAGTGGGGGAAGTCTGTGCATGATGCTGTGTGTTCCAGGAGCCGCCCCAGTCAGTGATGGTTGTTTGTGGATGGTTCGGTTCAAATGAGGATCCTGTTTGGGTCGGATAATGCCGGACATAACTGGCGAGGCATGTGAATTTGCCGCGTGAAGTGGATATCCTGGGGGTGGAACACTTTGAGTCTGCGCTTGAGGACTTGGCAGCGTCCGAGTTGCTCCTCTTGGAAGGAACTGTGGACTGGTCATTGCATGTGGGCTTGGCGCAAATACTGTTTGTGGGCTGTGCATTGTTTGTGGGCTAGAAGCTGAACAGGGACTGGACATCATGTGTGGACTGGATGCTACACACGGGCTTGGAATCGTGCTTGGACTGACCAAAGTTGGAGGGTTAATGTTTGTCTTTGGCCCTTGACTGAGAATGAGTTGCTCAATTGGGCTGGTCCTTGATTTTGCTGTAGTTGTCACAGACACTGTTGGACTTCGTCTTTTGGCTGATGGCACATTAGGTCTAGATTGTGGGACAGTTTGCCCAATGTTTTCACCCATCTTTTTCAAGGGGAGATTTTCAACGAAACAGTCTCTTGGCATTGCAGAGATCATGTCCTGAAGTTGGAGCCTTGAGAGCTGTTCAGCTTTTTGTTTTTTGGACATTAGATTACCTGGAGGCAGCCTGTTCAGAGGCACTGCATGCTGCAGCATTATCATATCCTCCGGGTTTTGTACTGGAGGTTTCCCCTGAGGATTTATCAAACGAGGCAAAGACTGTGGGTTTCTCCTTATGGAAGGTGCTGACACTGTATGCACTATGGGGACGGTATTCTGAGGATCTCTATCCTGGGAAGGTGGCAAGCTGCTGCGGCTTGGGATAAATGGTGCTGATGAGGCATTGAGGTTGAGGAACCGACGATATAGGTTGGGGTCCTGAAACTGGAGAGTTCTCAATAGAGTCTGAGCATCCCGAGGATGGATGTTAATAGGAGGCTTGCGCAACTCCATCAACTGAGGGGCTTGCACTGTAGGAGGGTCCGCCAAGGACTTGGGGACATTCATGGGACTTGGGACTGGTGATTGCTGGTGCTTTGGGAAGGCTGACACAGGGGAGCCTGCAAGCATATTTGGAGGAGAAGGGTGGCTGGGCAACTGGACAAAGTCTTTCTGCTTGGTAGACTGAGCTAAGGCAAAATTCCCACTGGGTAATGAGCTGTCACTGGATTCCTGAGAAATGACGTCTATATCTGGAGTAGGCTGGAAAGTATTTGGCACCGACATGTGGCTTTGTTTGGCTTTCTTTGCATGTAGTTTTTTGGCTGTGGCCACCTTCTTCATTGGTACTGCTGATTTGACACTATTCAAAAGTGCTGCAACACTTTGCTCTGTTGATGAAATCACAGGCGGTGCTACTTTCTTTTTGAGTGATAATCTCTCTTGAATTTCCTCCTCAGTTTCAAAAGCAAAAGGATCATGATCTGGCAGTTCGATTTTTGGGGGTTTGGGAGGTGCAGAAGGTGCAGGAGGCGTAACCTCATTGGATGCATTTAGGAATCCATTGATTAAAGGTTTGTTGTCTGGGAAGTTGATTTGCCCTGGAAGACTAAGGAGTGCAGCCAATTTGCTAATTTTCCCCTCTGAACTGTTTTTCTTCTCTGAAGGATTTTTTTCTCTGTCTTGGTATTTTCTCTTCTTTTCCTTGTCTTTCTTTTTGCACTTTTTTTCTTTCTTACTCTTATCTTTGTCACGCGTCTTCTTGGACTTCTTAGACTTCTTACTTTTGTGCTTTGAGCCACTGTGTTTGGAGCTCAGGAAGGGAATTTTTTTGGTAAACTCTGCAGATTCTCTTTGCAACTGACTTGAAGAGGCTGAGGGACAACTCGGGGAAACCTTTCCATTTCTCATTTTATCTTCACTTGTGAGTGTTCTTTCTGAGTGGCTCATTAAGGAGCTACAGCTTGCCTTGGCCAGAACAGACTGGAAGCTGGAGTCGGACACGCTAGTCAATGGTGACATCTGGAGTGGATCTAGAGGCAGGCCTGTGACAGGGGTCAGACTTGTGGCTGGACCTCCTCCATTGCTCAAGGAAGTGAAGGAGTCCACACTGGATGAAAGAGGTGAATCAGGGAGAAGTCTCATTGAAAGGGGACTCTCCAGAAAAGATGTTCCATCAAAGTTGCCACTGCTAGGAGTGGGAGTTAATGCATCTTTGAGCTTTTTGGAGGAAGCAGTCTTCAAGCTGCCCAAATTTGGAGCTGACTGTGAAAGCAGCATCTGTAAATTGTTTTTGGCATACTCCTTATGCTTTAACTTTGAGTGGCTTTTGCTCTTGGACTTCTTTTCTTTCGACGATGCAGACTTGCGGTCTTTCTTACTCTGCTTGTCTGTTTTCTCCTTCTTGGTGACCTTTGGAGGTTTGGGAGGGACGTGGTCTTCAGTGTCTGAGAATGAGTAGATTGCATCTACCATGCTTGAGACGGATTCACTCTTGTCAAAGTAGCCTGCTGAGCCACTGAAAGACCGTTCTGTGTAGACAATGGGAAGAAAATTTAAATTTTTGAACTGTTCCGAAAAATGTCAATGCTAAATGAGTTTTGACATTGACCACTAGTTCTCAGGGTTCTAAAATATTAAACAAATTCAAAATATCTATACAAAAAATTCAGTTTGTTCATAATGTGCGAGAATGTCATGAACTTTTTTCCATTCACAAAGACTTGCAAAGGAAGTTATAAAAAGCCAAAGGAAAGTTTGTCTGTGAAATATCTTTATCATACTTTTTGGCACAACAGGATAACGACATTGATAATCACGCAGTCGTTTTCGTAGTTCCGGATAGCAAACACCATTAAAGCAGCTTTCAGCTCAACTACTCCACAAATTCAAGTGACATTGGTTAAAAAAGTTTACCTTGAGTGATGGATATACTACACAATAATTTTCCAAATTTAAGCTCTGTTTATTTTGACTTTACGACGTCAAAAGTACCGATGCCCTTTTTCCTAGTTCCGGATCGGTTCAATCAGTTCCGAATCGATCAAACACTGCTTCGCGCGAAAAAAAAAATCACGCGACAAAATCAATTTTTCAGCCAGAAAAACCCTGAATCAAGCACATTTCTGATAAAGTATTATTTAATTTTCCTAATATAGTTCATTCAAGAGAATTCTAGCAAATTTTAAAAAGAGAAAAACGTAAATGATTTTTGTCGGCAGGGCAATGGCACGAACTTACACACGGACTGAAAACATTTTGACACAGCACAGAATACGTCACACAAAATCGATTAACGTGCGTGTAGTTTGATGGTAAGTGCATGCACGATCCAGAACTAGGCAAAAACATACGGGCATTCATTGGCGACTTTTAAAAAATTAGAGACTCTACAACTTATTTTGATTCAACAAACATTCGATGGAAGAGTTTATACGACTGTAGTGTATGAACAAAATATTCAAAATCACATGGTACGAGTGATGAATCGCAGCTCCCGTGATTTACTACAAACCGTCCAAACATGTCAGAAATCTGGCCGAAATTCCTCTTCTAAAGATTTTATCAAAAAATCTTTGTGTATCAAGAAGCTTTCATTTTCTTTTTCAAAATGCACTTCGTCAAATAAAAAAATTATTTGAGACTATCCAAAAGAGGTAGGTTTTTATTTGAAGCGATCCGGAACTAGGAAAATCCGGAACTAGGAATACGACTGTAATTCAAACTTTTTTGCCCAAGATTGAAGACTACTTACTTCGTTTCTCATGAGAAGGCGGTGATGAGGTAGATTTGTGCTTCTTTCCATTCTTCAAAACTGGTGTTGGAAGAATATGATTTGCAGGATCTGAAACAAAACAGGAGAACAGACATTTTCATGCAAGGGTTTCCAAACCTGATGTACTTACTCCCTTCACCCAATGCAAAATTCTATCTAGTGCAACAGAATCAACCCCTTGAACCTTGCAAACTTGGTAGATGAGTGGTTGCGACGGCTGCATTAGTAAGCATACGGCTGATGGGTTCACACTCAAACTGAGTAAGCTTGTGAAATTATTCGGACAAGCAGTCAGAAAGCAATGAGCAATTCAGTGCATTTAACATTACATCAGTAAACAGCAACCCCTTAAAATAACACAAACATAAGGTTGGCGTAGCGGTACTTTCCTTGCCTTCCATCGCTGTGACCCGGGTTCAAATTCCTCCTTATGAAAACATGTGTATTGAGTTTCAGTCCCTCTTTGATTCATTGTGTTTTCCCTCAAATGACATTCTAGGATTTTCCTCCAACCTTCAAAATTAAATTCTATTCTCATCGTCAACAAATGGACCACACTGAAAATAAGTCTAAAGACTTTAGTAGGCTATCCTGGTTCAATGTCTATAAATTAATCATCTGACTCAGAGATGCCCCAGTTTTTCCCACCTACCGTGGACTCTTGGAGGTTGCAGCGGGTAGCCCACCATCTCACACCATCCCACAGGATAGATGTCCGGGGACTGGCAGTTCAGCCACTGGTCATAGCTGCGATCCCACCCATCGAAGTGGACCCTCAGCAACGGCCCAGCAATCTTCAGGATGGTGGCAGCACAGATGAAACCAGACTCAATCAGGTCCACAGCTTCCACTTTCTGGCCCACGCGGAAGGGTGGATCGATTTTCTTCTGGCATGAAAATAAGTGAGGCATGGTTAGGAAGTTATGATTTCATTTTGACAAAAGTCCGGAATAGGTTATTTTCCAGAGTTGTAATTGAGTCAATCACAAGCCAATCGCAAGTCAATTCGCGAGTCAGGACAGACAGAAGTTCAAAAGTGGGTGTTGCCCTTTACCGATGTGAAGTAACAAGAGATGAACAATGACAAAGGAATGCCATTGTCACAGTTCATTTAAACAGCTTGTGAGTTGAATCGAGACTGGACTACTTGTGATTGACTTGTGATTTCTTGTGACTGACTCAATTGCAACTTGTTTGTTTTTCATAAAACAGGATCAAGATAGTTGGTCATTTAAATTTACATTAAAATGAACAGCGTTTTTCATGTTACTGGTCTGGTTACTGTTACAACAGCAGATCTCGTTGGTTCTTACCTGATGAAAGAGCTCCACTGGTGCAGCTATTGAGTTGGTTGCTTTGAGGTAGTCGTCCCAGTCAAACTTGCCTTCATACCCTGTAACAAACAAGACAGAATAAAACAATGATGCAGGTACAAGTTGTATGAACCGATTGTCAATTAGACCCAAGAGGGACACGGTTTCATTAACCCTAATCCTCCTTAATCCTCCAAAATAACTAGGCACTTTTTTGGAGGATTGAGGCTGTGTGTCAGTTAAGTTTTTTTTTGGAGAATGCATTGTGTCAAGGTCTCAAGTTGTACCTTTCATTGTTTATGCTTAGCCATGCACTGGAGGTCATCCCCACAGCTTCTGGATATCATTGACACTGTCTCAATATATTAACAGTGATTGTTGCAGGATTTTATAAGGACTGAGGTAGTGGTCACCCCTCCACTGAACAAATTCAAGAAATAACATATGACTTCGGGGGCCTGAGTCTGTATAAATTTTTACATGATTGCAGTTGGAGGATTCTGAAGGATTGAGGATGGATCATAGGCAGTTAGGGATAAAGGCTTCTTAATGATCCTAGAGCCAGAGACACAGCCAAAGCCGTAGACAAAGCCAACATATGGTACAATGACAAAGACAACGTTCACTCACCTCTTGGAGGGACCAGCTCTATCTGGTGATACTCGCAGAAACCGATGGGTAGGAGGGAGGATGAGGTGGCATGATAACAGAACCAGCTGGCCACATCGTGCAGGCAGCCATCAATGGCTATCATCAGGTAGCCGTCTCCCAGAGTCTGGACCACCGTGGCCACACTGACACTGCCTAGCTTCAGTGGGTCAATGGCTTCGAGTTTCATGCCCACGCAGAAGTTCTGCTCCTCGGGAATGGGCTTCGGCTGCAAAATGAGTGGGACATAGAGTTCTTACTGTTAATTTTTTTTTCAATTTATGCCCCAAGCACAAAAAGGGGAGAAAATGTCATGCACAAGTTACCCTCATGGAACTATCACACTATCTCCCTCAGCTTGACTTCATCTTCCAATAACTCAGGGACTAAATTATCGACTGTCCACCGTCAACTAAGAAGAAAATATTGCTTAGCAAATTTCTCTATTCAGCTTAGTTACTCCACGTAATTGGGCACAAAAAAACATTAAGATATGTCGGCACATTTGGCGGTAGAAATGCATTACATTTCTGGAAATATAATAACATTCAGTTTGTTTAAAGACACTAAACAAATCATCATACACTGTCAACAATTAATGCAGATCCATTAGGGGCAAGTGAAAAACACAACGGTAGCCAAAATGTGCTAATACTTGAAAACCTTTGTGTTACAGATAAGCATTACAGACAGCCTGGCTGATGACTTAAGCCAGAACTCACCAACTGAAAGACTTCCCAGGGTGCATCACGGAGACCGCCTTTCTTTTTCCGTCCCTTGTCTAGAGCTTCAGCCTTGTACGCTTTAAGAAATAAATAAACAGTCAGTTTTCTCTGATTGATACACACCTTTATATATCACTTACGAAACTGGATGTCCTGTAAACTTGGATAATTTTTCATTTTGATTTGTTACCTTTCAATGTCTTGGAAACTTAGATAATTTTTCGTTTTGATTTGTTACCGTCTTTGAAAGTTCTGGGTCCAACAAAACTGATATAAAAGTGTTACTGTTGTGGGAAGAAGTAGACAAAATTACAGCTTCCAAATCTGGGAAAGAATGTAGCATCCAGATACCAATCTTTGGTTCTGTACAAAGTCTATGGAGAGTAGAGTGCAATTTTAAAAGTTTCTCAGTATTCATTTTCGATGACTAGACCAACTGTTTCAAACATCTTACTTTTCATATACGAAAATCACATCTTTGGAATAATTTGGTTCGTCTGACTCTGGAATGCCAGTCTTCACCCTAACCGAACACAACCCATCAAACTTCAACAGCAGATTTGTGTTTAAATCTGTTGGGATAGGTACAGTTCCCCTAAACAGATGGTCTTTTACACTGGGGTTGGCATACCTCCAGAAACTAAGTCCAACAGTGTGTGTGTACAATTTCCCATGTGGGTGTTGGAATTTGCCTGGATGGGTATGGTTCCTAGTAAATTACGCTGGGGGGTTAGGGTTAAACAGTTATTAAACTTCTTTCCAAACTTAGCATGAAGCAAATGGATGGTTGAAGTACCTGCGGTTGCAACCAGAGGGTGGTGGACCCGCTGGGACCATCCAACTGGGTGGATGAGTGGGGAGGTCTGATGGAACCAGAAATCCTTGCTGGTATCCTTGCAGTTCTCATATTGCACATAGATGCGGTCGGCTACCACTTTCTTGATGGTGGCCACACAGGTGCTTGACACCTGTCGCTTGTAGACCACCTCCAGTTGGGTGTCCTTCTTGAATGGGGAGGTCAGGCTTTCATCAAGCTGCAGAGAAGTTAGAAATTAACATTAAGTGGTTTAGGGAAAACAGAAGTAAGATTCCCATTTTTTGGACCTAGATATAGCTTTCATTATTTTTTTGGCCAATTATGCACGTGACATTTAATGCTTCTACATTAATAGCAGTTTTATTCATTAATGAAGTATAAAGCCTGGGTTTGAAGTACAGCCAATATAGACCAGACACCAGGAATACCTGACAATTTGTAGCTGATTAATTTGATTGAAGATGCCATTTATATGTCAGCTAAAACTAGAAGAAATCCGACATAAAAGAATAACATTCTAAACTGTGTTAATAAAAGAGATGGCCTCTTTTGGTAAGATTCTTCAAGTAGTGAAAATCATGTAATGATTCGTCTCACGTCTTTTTGATGTCGGGTGATTTAGACTACCTTCCTTAGACCCCTCTCACACCAATACGTGAAGCCATTTCGTGGCCACTTCGAGGTGTCCGTGGGCGCAAAAGTTTAAAAATCGAAGTAACCACGAAATGGAATCGGATCTCACGGGTTGCCACGAACTAACCACGAATTAAGGATGTGTCGATTCCTTCCGTGGGCCAATTCTCACGGATGCTCCACGGATCACCCAAAAAGTTTTTGGATATGTTGAAAAACTGAAATGTGTGCACTTTGGAAAATTATTGCCAAATTGAAAACGTGTTCAATATGGCTTATTCGAAGTACTCTCGTAGTGTTCTCGAGGTTGGGCTGAAGTTACATCAGATTTACGGGATGGCCCCGGATTGATAGTCCGCGAGCCCCGTGTTTATTTATGGATTACGGACATCAGAGTGAGCTCCGGAGTCCACGAAGTGTCCACGAGTTGGCCATGAAGTGCTCACGGACTACACGTAGTACTCTCGAGCTGGTGCCGTAGTCACCACTGACACCTTGTAGTAGTCTCGAGCTGGCGTAAAAGTCATCACGGGATGCAATCGGGATGGCCACGAGATGTCACCGGCGTGCAGTCCGTGAATTCCAGGAAACGGACATGAGCACGGGTTGGTCCCGTGTGTTTCTGAGGTGGCCACGGATTACTCATGAAGTAAAAACGGGTACCACGAAATAAAAACGTGCTGGCATCAAAAAAACGGAACAAAAAACAGAGACCACGGATACTGTTGAAAAAATTGCATTTCCGAAGTGACCTCGCACTGGTCTTGGATTGGTGTGAGAGGGGCATTAACACCAACAACATGGACGCAGTAATTTTACGCTTTTCCCTCGCACACCATTTTGTACATGTGTTTGAATACTATACCCAAACCTGTACGTGCCAATCAAGACTGGTCTATCAACATGAACATACCTTCTCCTTATCAATGCTGAATGTCGGACTTCCAGAGTGAGCAACTCTTGTGGTGTGCTCACGCCAGTTACTGCCAAGCTTATCCAGAACTTCTACAGAGCCAAAACAAAATATTAAAATTGATGTTACTGTATCTTTAATATTTCCATTCCATTCTGTGTGAAATAAACCTTTTCTAGTCAATGATTTAATTTTCAGGAGAAAAAACATCAAACTTTAAGTGGAAAATTTGTTTAAACAAGGAAAATGAAATGCATTTGAGCTTGTTTGTTTGTTTGTAGAACTTTGTGAGAAGGGTTTGAATAAATGTTATGGGTATTTTCTGATTATAGCATCCTGTTGTATTCTACATGCACAAAGAGCCGACGATTTTAGAAGAGCACAGAGGTTTTAAACATAACAAGCCTAAGCAAATAAAGTCTGTAAGAAATAAGTTCCATTCTTGAATGAATGAGGATGCTTTAACAATGCTATTTTGGGGTATAGAAGGGTGTGAAAACATGCAATTGACGTAAATACAAATATGTCGCTTCAACTGAATGTCTTTTTACCATCTTTTATTTTTAGTTTAAAGTAAAGCTACTAAACTGCTTTTAAACAGGATTTTTTTCCTATTGTTCCTGCCCAAAAATGGCATCATTACAGTGCCCTGTTTTCTTTTAAAATGTGGCCAACTTAGTTTGGGTTGAGCAAAGGAAAATAAACTGGAAGAATTCGAACTAACAAGATTAGATCGTACATAATCTTGCCACCAATCTTTCTACTCATTTTTTTTTCAAAGATAGAATTGTCAGTGCCTACCTTTTGGGGGCTTCAACTGCTTGCCAACTTTCTCAGCACCGTTGACTGGATAACACTCAGCTTTGCATAGATGGATCCAAAAATCATGAGAGCTGTCCATACCATAACCCTCAAATCTCAACTTTGCTTTATACCCTGAAGGGAAAAAAAAAGAGTTAAAAGCCTCTTCAAGAAACAAACAGGATAGATCTTTACAAGTTAAGGTAGAAACGCAATCCCACAACCTGCTTACTAGTCTAACTTCACTGCTGATAGTCTTGCTCCAATACATTAGTTATCTAAAGTGCATCACCTCACCTTGGCACTGTAGCAGTTTGTTCCATAATAGTACACTCACACATGACTTATTTTGCACAGCTCACATGAGCGTTTTTAGAATTCTGCATGGCGTATTGAAGTTTTTGTCTTTTTTTTAACTAGGCTTTCCTCTAGGGTAGTAGTCAGCAAACACAAAATTTGCTGTAGTGCATGCAACCAACTGTCGACCAAATATGCACAAATCCACATCATCTTTGCGCGAGTGCACCATAAGTTTAAAGTTACACAGGACCATTCACATGTTTTTCGTTTGTAACGTCAAATGACGTCATTTTCTACAGAACAGCCACGTGCATCGGCATTTTGAGCGTCAACTTAGCTTGCATAACATGCACATCGGCTACTTCATATCTACAGAGATGGCCACAAGGGCGGAACCATTTCTTCTCTTTTCTTTAAGTGGCGTCGCTATAAAGGCAGGCACTGCGTACACCATCATCTTTTCCTCCAAAAGATTTGATTAAAGTGGTCAGAAATAGCCTCAGATCACACAACAGAGCATCTAGAATCCAAAAATTTCTCAGGGCCTTAAGCGGGGCGCCGCACCCCACGCCGTTATTTTTGGGACCCACTGCTTGGGGGGCCCCCAAAAAAAATGTGTTCTGGATCTGCCCTTGGATGGCCGTCTTTGAGAGAGAGTTATAATTTTAGCCCAGTGGATATTTAGAAAACGGAGAAACCAGTGCACAATTTGTTTAATCTGGTAACTTGATTATTTGACATCAGTCATATCTTCACTTTGACCAAGGTTTCTGTCATGTAATTAGTAGGTACATTTCCAGGTGGTTGTAAATGTTCCATGGCTTAAACATGTACGCTGAGCAACGCTGGGGCTCAAACGCCCTTCAACAGTAGTGATATATTGACGCTATTTTCAATTGAGACAATACCTGCAACTTTGATGATTCTTGCAATCCAGAAGCAGTCTTTAGTGTCCTCTGGTTCGCGATTCTGCACTTCTACTAGTGCACCGATTAGATTAGCCTTCCACTCCTTGGCAAGGGGAGCCTGAAAATATGGAGAGAACAGACACAAAAGATTCAACAACACTTAGCAAGAACCTGTTATTTACAAATTGGAGCCCCACTCATATGATTGGATAATTAGTAAAGCACATGTCATTTTTTTGGGCACAAACATATGTGAATCCAAATTTATTAATGTTAGATAACATACAGCCATCACTCAAACATTACACTTTTTACAAATTTTACATTGATACAAAGTTACGAAATTGCTTTGATAGATAATTCTACTGTTTGTACCTATGCAATGGCAATGTAACAGTATCCTTATTCTGATAAAAACAATGCTGATAATGTTCTCACGTGGTGGAAGCATTTCACCGGTGCAGCCTCTGCATTGAGTCCTTCCAGATACGATGGCCAATCGAACTGCTTGAGGCTCTCTGGGCCGTCCACAGATCCATTAGTGCAGACTCTGGGGCGTTTGTTGTCTACTTCCATTATCTGTGAGGAGGGGAACAGCGGCCGGGCTTTCTGGTTCTCAAACAACGTGGGGACCTGTTGGTTAAAAACCGAAAGAATGTAGCATTAGGGTTTGGAGTGATTCGTGGAGGAAAATCAGAGAACCCCGGAGAAAAACAACAAACAACAAACAACTACATTTACATGTGCTTCTGATGATTTTTGTTTTTCATATTTACGAAAATGTGTATGCAGCCAAATACTTATGTGCAGCCAAGTTGTGGTACACTCACATGGCATTTAAAAGACACACCATTCCGTCTGATTTCAATAGGTTCAACAATTGCGCACATTCAGTCAAGGTGTCTGTGCCCATACTTCATCCAAATGTATTCTATACGACGGAATGAGAAGTTTGTGATCTACTTATTCAATATAAATCTACGATTTTGAGGCACTTCCTCACCATACTACATACCTTGAGTTTATTGATGGCTTTGATGTCCTCTGGTGTCTTCTCAGACAGCTCTCCCCTCTCGCGTTTGTAGACAGCAAACTTCTTGGTGCAGTACACACTGCAGAAGGGGAACCGGCCACAGTAGGACATGAAGCGAATGGTACGCCACAGGTTACAGTATGAGCAAGGTCCTGCGAAAAACAATATCAGAGTAAAAAACAAACTTTGAATATTTACATTAAAAATATGCTAAATCTATCAAACTGCTGGAATGTATAGCTGGAATGTATAGCAAGGAATATCCTGAATGAAATGTGTAATGCTAAAAGCTTTCAACATTGATCAGGAAGTCATGTATGTTTGTTTGTAAAGGCGCCCCCCCCCCCTCTTCCACCAAATACAACTATTGGCCTCAAGGAAGACATCCTTAACAGCCAAAAAAAGTGACAAACGTATTGGTATCTACATCCTTAAATTCTTTGGCTTTACTATATCTCAAACTTTACGTTATAATGATAATAATATTTTTTCGAGGGCTAATCATCCTCACTCACAGCCGAGACGCTGAATTGCGAAGGACGCAGCTACGTGGTCGAGCAGAAGGCATGTAAAGGCGCCTTAGGCAGCCGCCACACGACCCCTGTCTGATCATGGAGCACAGCCAGATCGAAAGTGCTAATTTTCCCATAAGGTTGTTATTAAATACAGGGGATAATCAGACACAAGATTCAGCTCTTCCCTCATGAATGTTCCAATTGGCTAAGGTGGAAAGAAATGTTGCCATTTGATACTTTCTGAGCATCCCGTGGAAAACTCACAAAATCCTGGAAACCGTCAAGAATGACTTAATCAAAATTTAATTCTGTCTTTGTAGACACCACCTTTGTTGGCCTTAAGCCTTTTTGTTGTGACTCCTTTACGAAAAACAGCAGGAAAAAGTACTCACCCACTTCCTTGCCTTTGAGTTCAGTGAACGGCATGCCCTCAAACAGTGCATCATAGTGACCATTCTCTACCACCTTCTCTGGACTGGGGTCTTTCACCCCATCCGTCTCTACGTCTATCTCTTCGTCTGTATCACCATTGTTGTCTTTCTTGTCCTTGCTGGTCACTGACGAGGTGTCTGTCAGTCCATCATTTGCCTTGAGTTGTCGACTGCCAGAGTCAGAATTCAGCAAGTAGAGGCTGTACAGATTGCCTGACTTCATCAGCTTGTCCTCCGAGAAGTCATGGCCCTTCAAGAAAATGAATAAATTTGTTAATACCTCAAACCCTAATCCTCTGTGCATTTTTTTTGTAGAGAACAAAAATTGCAAATTTTTTGTAAATTTTTTTTGTTCGGACATCAAGCCTTATGCAAGGTATAGCGGTTGGGTAGTACCTTCCTTACTCCTGAAAAATTTGAAATGATTTGGGTTGATAACTATCATCACTCACTTACTTATTATCAAACCATCAGTTATGAAACTAGATGGTAATCAAACCTACACTCCTAATCAAACCTACACTCCTAGCCAATGTGTATGCATTGCTTTTGATTTCAAAACCTTCCTTTGTTATTTTTTGTAATATGAATCAGCTTAATGATCGTAGTGCCAAGTTGACAAAGTTATCATTAACCCAAACCCTCCTCAATTCTCCCATATCAACCAGACACTTTTGGAGGATTTTGAAGTACTAAGGCTGTATGCCTGTGCCCGCTGATTTGAGGATGTGTTGTGTCAAGGTCTTAAGCTGTACCTTGTGTTGTCTATGCTTAGGCAAGCATAAAGTTAGGCCTAGATTATAC
>JASAOE010000249.1:0-50000 GCA_029964075.1 Patiria pectinifera
TGGTGAGATCCACATCCGGCGGCGTCGGTACCCCTGGATACACCCATCCATCTGTGCCGAGTCCGATACCCGACGATATGATAAAGTAAATGCAAGCGTTCCAGTGGATGATAATCAATATATACAGAATGAGGTTAATGACACGGAATACATTGGGGAAGTTGGTGACTGTCTCGGTGCGGTCGAAGAACTCGAAGGCCCTTGGTCCGCGGAGGAGGCGCGGTATTCTAAGGGCGGGAGTGTCAATCCCAGTGGCCGTGGCGAAATACAGGAAATCCAGCGGAAGCATGGACAAAGCATCGAGCTTGAACATCCAGGATTTCATGTAGCATTTTCTAAGCTTCTTTGCGTCTCTTACAAGAAGCCCTTGCTCCAGATATCCTGAGTCAAAAATGATAAACAGACAAAAATGATTAATGTGTGTGTTGTTGGAGTATAATACGACTCTTATTTAGTGGAAAGAAGGCTACAGCCGACGAAATAGATGTACAAGCTTTTCAAGGGAAGGCATTCGGCCATTTCTGTGATGGCATCAGTCTGGTAATTTGATGGCAACGTGTCTATCAGGCAAGTATTGTGCCGGCATTAGAACAGTATTGCGATTCATTTGGCTGGCCATGATGCCATCAATTTGATAATGTGGTGTCATTAGCCTGGCAAATACCATGACATGAGTACTGCTCTATTTTGTTATATATCCATTAATGTGATAGTATGTGGCCGGCACAATAATAGCATCAAGTCGACAATAGACAAGCTTAAGAGGATAGGGTTGTGGAAACAATCACTTTGGCAGAAATTTGAATTGAGGGACATTATGTCACGCAGTGACGAAAACCCTTACCCGTTCTGAACTGGACAGCTATGTCCAGGATGTAAATGAAGTCGCATACGTAATCCAACGTCAGCCACACCGCCCTAAACTCACTCTGCATTAGGGTGAATGACATCCTGGCGATAATCGCCAACCAATTGTAGAGCACGGCCAACGCGATCACGCCCAACCAACGGTAGTAGAACACATCTGATCGCTCGATGACACGGATCCGGGCCAGCCGTTCACCACCACTGCAAAGGGTAGAAAAGTACACGTCATAAGAAAATGTTAATCAATCTTGATGTTTTATAAGATGCTACTCAAATTGAGAGTTGTCTGTTAAATACTTAAGTTTGTAGTCCGGTTTTATACTGATTGATTGAGCATTGTAGACTCGAGTCTCGAGTGAACTATCCGCGTTAACTGATGTTTGTTTCTTAAATAAGGCTATATGTGTACAATGTATAAAAATACTTTTTGAGATCATGGCAATATTTTGTTCAATAT
Organism: Patiria pectinifera; assembly: GCA_029964075.1. Taxonomy (NCBI): domain Eukaryota; kingdom Metazoa; phylum Echinodermata; class Asteroidea; order Valvatida; family Asterinidae; genus Patiria; species Patiria pectinifera. The sequence continues at coordinate 1,325 of JASAOE010000249.1, forward strand.
GTAGAACGTTCGGGAGCCATAGAAATGATGGGTAAACACGTGTGACATCACTTCATCAATCTTTCGACCGTGCTTTAAATAGAAGACCGTATGATTGATGGAACCTTATCAGCCTTCACTCTCAAAATATAACAGGTGCATGGGATCTTGTTCCTTGGCTCTTCCCAATAGCCATTTATAATGAATGAGAAGTCTCGCATTAAATTTACTGCATACATTGGTTCCTTGGGGTAAAAAAATCTCCGAGACTCTTATTAAAATAAGAGGTTTGCTTTTGTCAAAAACAACTTCTGGTTCGCCTCGTCAAAATACAAAGATGAGGCCTGCGTGCATCTCCAACAACATTTGTCCAAAGGTTGAGATAACGGTGGTCGCAACTCGATCTTCGGTTCCGATAGTCATCTGCTGCGACTCGCAGTGCGAGCGCCCTCTTGTGGCTGTAAAGCTATTAAGAACAATTAGGGATCCGTGGAAACTTTTATGCCGTCGGGTATTGGTTTTCTTGCATGCAAGACTATAATAGCTGGTACTTGTGGCGACAGGCATCATACTTACATTTTCATTTCACACTGCGGAGTATAATTTGACCAGGATTTCTGTACTGCGTATAATAGTCGGCCTTTTCTTTGTGCCATGAAAACAAACATTCTTAGTGCTCCCAAAGAGTGGCAAATAAGTGCCTATAATACAGCCAGCAATATCAATTAAACCTTGCTCTTGATATTTGTTTCTAATTTAATTAATAAGTCGGTTTGTTTGATTGTCTTGATAGCTAATGAAATTACTGATGTACATTTTGCATGATTGTTTAGTGCAATTCGAAGTTCTGCGATTTTCACATTTGACGTGTATTGTTATTATGTATGAATATTTATCTTATAACCAGGAGGGAGAAGATCCCTCTCCTCACAAATGAGATGGTGTATTGTGTAGAGATGACTTTATTATCTTCCAGACTAAGGTCACTATAAAACGAAATGCCAATAGCCATTGAATGGTAGATATCGGGCGATGAAAAGCGTAGCAAATGAAAGGCAAGTTCCATTAACATAAACGCGCGGAGAAAAAAAACAAAAACATTGCTGCGAACAAAAGCGCTCTCCGGCTCCGCAGCAGCATTTTACAGATGAAAAGCACTTGACATTTCCTAAGATGTCTTGTGCATGTACACTCTTTTCTGTCAATCTTTTGTGTCGATATCTCTGCATTCCCGACAATGTTTTATTATTCAGTTGCACAGGCGCGTGTAATACAGTTTCTTTCTTTTCATCCCATATTCTCTGGCCAGCTCCTCGTAATTGTATCAGTTTATTGAAATCTGAAGAATCTACGCTTGCTCACTATATGTCTTATGTCTGTGGCCATTTTTATTGGGTTTGTTCTCTAAATATATTTTTCTCCTTTTTTTGGCTGTTTTTCCTTATTTGTATCATGTTCAGTGTATTTGTACATGCATGTTTGTACGTATTTAAGCCCCTTGGCAAGAGTCATTTCATTTTGCTTATTGACTGATTACTTTCCACCATGATACGATTGAAATAATGGGATCGTGAGGTTTGATATGATACCAACGAAGTTTTCTTACCAGCAACATTCGGGAAACATTTTGATTGTCTAAGGCAAATCAGTTCATGACATGGATATCATTGCAATCTATATTATGAGGTACGCAGTATTATACCCCTTGGGTTTTGTATCGATTTACACATGAATGTATGCCTACAATAGACCTAAGACAACGACGTCACGCTTTGTTTACATGTGCACTTTCCTATGGGAGCAAGCTTAGTGGATCCGATCTTGTCCTCACCTGGCTCCCATGGGAAAATGTACATGTAAACAAAGCGTGACTTCAGTATATCTAAGCCCTATTGCGTTGAACAATTCGCAATTGCGTTGCAAGACACATTTTATGGGGGACGGGGGACCCGGGGGAAACAAATGAATTATAAGACCTTTGACGGGGTTATTTGACACTAGAGGGCGCTGTCTGTTTTACAAAATGTCACGTATATATTTGCATAACCTCGTGTTAGGTCCCTTTCCCTTAGTTTCAACTATTATCTGAACGCGAAGTTCAAATTAAAACACTGTCATTGGGCCTGTTCTCCCCGTTTCTATTAATTCCCCCCTCCTTTTATTAGGGGAAGGGGCTGTTGTTCAACGAGGGGTTAATCCTAGACACCGCCTTCCCTGATGCTTACGCCGTTGTCGGTATGAATTTATCAAAAAATGGTGCAGGTCGGCTGTCCAACAAGACGACCAACACTCCAGCACTCTTGTGAGTGTGTCAAGACAGACACTCTGCATGCTAATTCACAGGATGGAATTGTTTTCCCTGCTAAGATAATCCCTGTCAATCCCTCCTCACGAAGGAAACAAATCAATACCCTTACGCTCCCAACTCGTGTTCACCTGAAGACGCGCTTGGCTTCTCGTAGGATATGCCTGAGTGCATTGATTTTCGGATATGGCAAGATTAAGCATTATGTATTACCCATGTTGTGGAAATTGGAGGTGCTGTAAGTTGAATCCGTCCATGCACAGTCGTCATAACATTATCTAGTCGATAAGTCGGAACACATAACTGGTATTAATGTTTTGAAAGGCATTGAACTAAATTAAGTAATGTTTTCCAACGTCTTCATTACATATTATGTCCAGCTCGTATGTTGTCATTTTGAACAAACATATGACAGGGAAAAAAAATCAAAAAAAATCAACGGATTAATTGTGATTTGGGAGTCATAATTATTCAGGCAATATACATTCGTATACCTAAGGGCACTAAGGTCTGATTTACGATAAAAAAGACAGTAATTTGTAACAATACAATAACAATTTAAGTACATATTATCAGAAAGTGAATACCTATATCTGTAGTCCATGTTCAAATCATATATACCAAAATGTATGTTGAAATTTGAATAAAAGTTTAAAATTGAAATTTCCTCTTCGACAGCATGGTTTTTTATAATCACTGCAATTCACACAGCGTCACAACATGATGCTATCAGAACGCTATTCCATTAAAACACCTATACAGTAAACATGTTTGGCCATCCTCTCCACTGATTCGATTTGGAAGTTCAATCACGAAGTCATGTAGTCCTTGGGCGGTGTCCATGTAAATACTGCCGTCCAATATCTACTTCTGATTAATATGTGCAACAGAAGCTTTTGCGTTGACGCACGGCGATTAATCAGCCCGCGTGCGAACGTGAAAGTACCAAGGCCTTGATTAGTGTTATAAGATAGGATATTATAATGCTCTAGTTGGCTCATAGGCTACTCTGTTATGGTTGTTGTGCTGTTAATTCTCTCTGTCATGGTCATCTCTCTGTTTACTTGATTGATGTTCTGTGTCTGTCCGTTTTTATCTGCCTGTTTTAGACAATTTTGATTTGTACACCTCTTGTATTTTAAAATTTAACTGGCATATCCGTATTTATGTAAAGCACCTTGTGCGTCAATTTTTAATTGCCCGTTTGTCTTATTCTTATTGCCTATCTTGACAGTTTGGCTGTCTTTTATCAACCATATTATTTTATAGTTATTTTAAAGGTTTTGTCTTGTATAAGTTTTAGTTTATTCTTAAATTTTAACCTGTTCATTTTTATTTCTGTGAAGCGCCTTGAGCGTCAATTTTGACGGATTTGGCGCTATACAAGAATTAGATATTATTATTATTATTATTACTCTTGTACTTTGAAGGACACTTTGCCTATTTGGCCCACGAACTTATTTCATGCTACACTCGGCAGTGGCCTTAATATATTTAATTGGAATTTGATATATCATAATTATTTTAAGCGTTTGGAGATAATATATTTGACGGATAATAATTTCGCTAGTGGTAAATCTATTAATTGTGAAATAATTTTTTAGAAAGGAAAATATTTTTGAAAATTCATTGATGCCATTTAGGTCCCCTTGCCGGAAAATATATTGTTTAAACCTCTTTCGATATCGTAATGAACGGACTTCTGCGTTTGTTTTATATTTTTTTTTCTCAAAGAAAACGGTCAGAAAGTGACGGGAACAGCCAACCAAGCACCAAGAAAAGCTTTCGGAGAATATTAGTATGAAATAGCATTAATTAATATGTATTTAATTCCCCACCGATATTTCGGTTGACACTTATTTGATTAAGTTTTGCGTTCTCTCGGTTTACAGGGAATCATTCCAGATTTGCACTGATGAGTAAAAGACATTGTGGCTGAAGAGCGTATAGAGAGTAACTTCACAGTGGAGTGAGTTGTCCCACGGATTCGTTGCTACTGTGCCGATGGGGCATTAAGAGCGAAAACCCGTCTCGCGAAAAAAAGAAGTCGTGATCACAAAACTACCGGCGTTGGCCTTGCCACATCGCGCGGGCGACATCACCCGAGGATATGAGTAAATTACACGGTGATCGTGTCAAATGTAATAGTAGGGTAGGGATGAGGCTCTCTCGTGCATTATGGGTACGGACCGTATGAGAAATCACGTTGCCTTGGTGACAGTTTCCGTCTTGGGGAAATTAATGACAAGAGGAAAGCTGGTTTGAGGGTTTTGAATCCATGTCTATAGGCTCCAATTTGACCCCGTAAGGTTTAGTGCACGGCGTATACAGGACGAAATTATAATTTTGTACTTTTCGTAATTTTGATTTCAGGATGTACTTAATTTGAAATAAATATGTATTACTACAACGAATGGCATGCAAGAATTAACCACATGTAATTGTTTTGCTGTGAGTAAACTTAACGGTTTTTTATTTCACGTATATCTCACTATTGACCTTTTTTATGGGATAATAATAGGAAAATACACTTTTAATGGTGATACTCTGAATTGTATGTTATAAATACACCACCCCCCCCCAAAAAAAATCTCGGCAATCGCATTGGTCTCATATTAGGCCAATTTCTGCAGAACACCCCTATAATGTAAAATATTCATGATTTTGATATTCCACTCAACCATAGATGACTCTCCTCGAGCCCAAACCGTTAAGTAAACCTTCAAAATACGTTACGGCATTCAGGGCTTCTTACACATTGCATACGGGTACAAATTTGCCGTATAAAATCAGACAAGAAGAATTTACCCAGAAATCGATCACAAATCCATTCTCGGCTGCATTTTCCGACGGCACGGTAATAGGCAAGTAATTGGTATGTCCGCAGTGGTTCCGGAACATCTGCGGGAGGCAGGTGATGAGCGCTGGATCGTAGCGGAGCGCGCGGCGTCTCGTACGGCCTTGGTTGGGATGTGGTCCGCGCTTGCATGGCGCCGGTCTTCATTGCAAGCTAGAGTCTTGAGCCCGCTTACAGGCTATTGTGACAGTGGTACGCATTATCTACCGCTTGAGGCAGTTTTCAATCCTGAGATTCCAGAATCTGGAATGTAGTGGCTAGTAAAAGTGAAGCGACACGACAACAACAATAACTGATTTTTCTCTAAAAAATTGTTCTTCCGAGCCATTGTTTACCATTTCCCAGATACACGAAGCTTGTATGTCAAGAAAGGCAAAACACAAAACCTGTTATTGCTCACTTTTTCTGAGTCGTAATTTAAATTCTCATGAAATTGTAACACCATCCAGTGACTTCTGTGTAATACCTGTCTTCCCATTTCATGTATTAATCTTTGTTCATTAGAGAAGCGCAGCAGAGATTCAGAAACGCATTCCAACGATAGGAATTTATTAACTGAAATATGCTTTGACTTCCCGAGGATTCCCACCTTGTTGAAACCTTTTAAATGCATTGTTTTTATCACAAAGTAAACAAACCAGCATTTTCCAATTCCAAATCATAGTTGAGTCACCAACGAAGTGTGACCTCTTTCTGTTTTGTGCAGTATGCTAATGAAATTTGAAAAGAAATTTCATTTTCCAACGGGTAAATAAAGCAGTGAGGCACCTCAGGTTTCGTTCATAGAAAGTGAGCGATGAAAAATCACCATAATATTATGCACGGTGATTTCCTGCGTAAACATTTCTACTAAAAGCATGGTCTGGCACCTTGCTCCAAACACGGACTTTGACACGGGATATGCAGCCGGGACCTGACTGATTTTCTCAAGCGAGCATTAATGACATAGGCAAATAATCCGCCGGCCTTAGCAACGGGGCGGATGCCAGGGACGTCTAGTGTACAGGGAGAGTCGGGAATGCATCCCACAAACAATCCTTAAATTGATCAACGGGTGTACACGCGCTGGCCATAAAATGATTGTTTGTGAGATTTAGCCCCTGCTGTAGCGCGTGTCCAGGGTTTGTTTGCCCGTTGCTAAATAAAATTTTTCGTCCCGTTAATCCATTTTTTCCTGTCCCGATTTTGCTTAGGCCTACAGCAGCGTCCCGATTTTGCTTTTAAAATCTCCATATCCCTTTGCAATCTGCCACTCTGGCCCCCCCCCCCCCTCGGTTACGCTACTGTGCTGTATACATGTACTAGGAAACAACACATTTTGATTTGCAAACTTATATGGTAACCTCTTTACTTTTGTTTGAATATTCGAAATGTTTTACACTCTTGATGTTCAGGTTTGCATTTCAAGTGCGTTTTGTTGTTTTGGAAATTTCTTAATGGGTGTTTGGTTTTCTGTGTGTGTGTGTGTTGTTGTTGTTTTTAAGGAATGCATTTGGCTGCAAAGGAAACTTCGTAAGATTCATCTTTAAAAGTCAATATCAAGAGTGCAGTAAGTCCAAACACTGTCTTGGAATTATTTGTTGTGTTTAAATTCATTGTGTTATTGCTTTGATCTCTTAGTCTTAGCCCATTGTAATGAATTAGAGGCCATTAAATCGACAGTCACCATTGATTTTATATAGAAATTGAAGCAAGTTGATGAATTTTATCCAGAGTTTTAAAATTAACCCCTCAATCTTTTTAAAATGTTGTGATACATGTCACCAACGAGTTTCAGTGGTTGGTTTGAGTACCATTTTTTTTTTCAAATTGGGTAAATGGTAAACTTACCCGTCTCCCAATTCTGTCCCAACCCTAGATCTGTCCTCCATTTGGGGTCCAGCCATAGCCAGTCGTTCCAGAAAGGAATCTGCCCTCTTGGTTTGTTCTTCCCCTCCTCGTGTCACCCAGCCTTTGATGACCTGTAGTGTGCCCACGATCTTGCCCATGGCTGACTCCTTGCGTCGCTTCTCGTCGTCACTCCCCTCATCCGCGCTGTCCGGGTCATCATAGTCGCCGGCGATGACACTGCTGTCACCGGCACCGCCATTTGTCGCCACGGTCAGGACGGTGCAAGCGGCTGGCTGGTTCTCCTCCTCATCCGGGTGTTGGCTCTGTCGGCTGGGGTTGGACTTGCGGCTGTGGTGTGACTGCATGCTGTGCCGTGAACGATTGCTCTGTTGGGACTGGCGGCCCGAGCCCGGTGCCTGGCCCTGCTCTACCGCGTCAAGTTCGTCATCGTCCGGTGGTAAGGGCATCAGTGTAGGGTCTGGCTGACCCTCATCTGCTGCTGCTGCTAGTACTTCCCTCGAGGAACCTAAACCATGCTTCCTTATCAATTTATCCATTTTGCGAAAAACGAACTACGAATTGATAATATGAGGATACAAAGATTACACAGGTTGAGTCTTCAACTCATACTTTCAGTATCACTGCCCCGAGTCAGTGGCTTGATGTGAAAAATGTGCTTCATATACACAAGAAGACATTTTGTGAAAATGTACAGGGAAGTCTATTCGTTTTGGTGAAATTTACACCAAATTAGTGTTTCGTCTTGCCATAAGAATGATCTGTAGCGATCTTAACAAGAGTGCTTTCTGACATCTGTCTCTATCTCAAGCGCCAATGTGAACTTCACATCACGAAAAAGCATACTTTGCACACGCATAGAAGAAATCTTGGAGGGTGTTGGATTTTTCTTATCCTCGGCACAGCCGGTCTTAAAGTTAAAGTTGGGAAGTCCTCCTTGTGTTCTGTCTCAGCGTCCTGCCCTCGTCACCGCTGATAATGGCAGCCTCCTGTCTAATTAACGAAAGAAACAAGGCATTGTTATAATTGTGTCACAATCAGTGATATCTCACAAAGGTTTTGTCATCATAGCAAGGACAAATCTTATATCAAGGTATTAATCCTTATGACGTCATGAACCTTTTGGTGTGCGTAAACATCATTTGACGTCAGATAATTTCTTTATCGCACACCGGACGTTCACGGTGGCAGCAGTATGACTGAAGAGAGACACGCTTCAGATGTTCATGTATTGAAATGGCACTGCTTTGAACGAATTGTGGGTGCCGTTCTGTTGCTTTTTCCTGAACAACATTAATATACGGATAATGTCCCATACACACAGTGTGCGTGATGCACTATTGCCGTCTAAATAGGTGTACAGAGAGCAAATTTAACCTTTATATGATAAATACTTTCCATTGCCATTACCAATAATTGCTCAGACCACCAATAAAGGGAAGTTAAATGAAATAACCATGAGCACATTAATGGATAAAAAGATGAATTGTAAAAAAGATATTTAAGTAGACTTTTGTGCTGTTTTCCCCATACTTTTACTATTCCATAAAGGTTGTATACGTGATCTAACTAGCACCATCTTATGGTGTGCAATTATTGTAGTGTCATTGAAGTGACACCTTTAAACCACGACGGAAATATGTGAAATTCATACATAAACTTAGCATTAGCGACCGTGCCATTTTGTGCTCATCGCTGGACGCTTTGTTTGTTTCACAAACGCATCTGAACTATAAAAGTTATTTTTGACAGGCTAAAAGGGGGAACATTGGCACAAAGTTTAAAAAAATAAAAATCCCCTCCTTTGTGAGGTGATATTTCTAGAGTCCATTAATCGATTATTACTTTTCAAAGCGACAACAGAATATGAAGTCCGTTTCAGCAATGGTTTTCCAAAGCCCAGCTTTCTTTCAGATACCATGATGCCATTGATGCCATATCATCAAACCTTACCAAACCATGTACTTCACCACCTAAGACATTCATCTGCTAAGATAACAGGAATCGATCCGTATAATGAATAATAAATTAAGGAGAAGAGAATTCTTATTAAAATGGGTGCTGTGAGAATCAGAATGTCATGAAAATAATGTCATCGTACTTAATACGGCACCACACGTCAGCGGAGAAGACAAGCATCAACTTGAGTAAACAGAAACCCATCCCTGCGTGAAGCGACGACGAAAATAAGATGTTAACGATGTGAATCCGGCAAAATTTGTCCTTTCAAAAACGGCCTTCTTGGAGACATCATGCAACATCCTTGTTTGTGCTGCATCTGCAATACATCCTCGAAGATAATTACAGAGCTTTATAGTCATGCAACTCTTTGTGTAAAGCCGTTCTCATTAGCGCAATAATTACACCAACATAAAGAGTGTTGGTGTGTTTACCGCAAAGTGCCTTTTAGTGTGGGTAAACAATATTCATTAATGACGTATAGGTATATCCGACTGAGATGTTCTCGACTGAGCGACAGAGATATAAGTTCCTTCGCATAATATTGTTTTTTTTTCCATGAGATAAGCAGGAGAAATACCATAAGTTGTATCATGATTATGGTAAAGCCTCTATATTCGGATTACAGTGTTGCATACCCGTTCGTTTTCTCCCGTTGTTCCATTCACTCTGATATGAAGTTAACGCGATGTAACGTGATGTTTGAATGATGTAACGTGATCTTCAGTTTAATCACTGCAGCTCGGCTGTATTCATATCAGATTTCCATGTAGTAGGACTATATATTCAGTGATTGTACTCGTACGAAATCGCTATATACATATGCAATGCGCTTCATTGTAGGGCCTACACAGTATCTTAAATACAATACAATACAATATATACAATACAGTAACAAAGAAGAAAACATCCCCAATTATCATTCTATATACACGCTAGATCAGAAAAAAAGCTTACGCTGAAACCGAAGACTGGCATTACAAGAAAGCCCTGTACTAGACATTTTAAGTCTTCATTCAGTTCACTGAATTTCATGCCAATCCAGAATTTCACCGCTGTGCTGAATGACGTCAATCGGATCGCAATAAGGCGCCATTTGTAGCCGCGGCGTCGACGCACTCAAGTCTTCGGTTTTATCTCAGGAACGCCTTGGATAATGCCTTTTTTAGCTTCTCATCCACATCAATGCTGAATTGTTAACTGCCTCATCTGCAGTATCCGAATTCCTATCATCTTCTGGTGCACATTCGTGGTTCAAGCTCAATCTGCTATCGTCTTTCTCGATTTCTTTTCTCAGGAAAACTATTTTTAAAAATATCATATTTACAATTCTCTTTGAAACAAAAGCCGTATCGATGCCCAAACCGAATTGCTTATTCTATTTATTACAACGAAATAAACTTAGCTAGCAGAATGACATTTAACACACTGCATTTCCTAAACTGATAGGGTAGAAAAGAGGTGGGAGGTTTGTGTCATCCTATACTTTAAAGTTGGCTTGACGCTTTTGCCCTTACTATCAAAATCGTCTCACTAAATAAAGAGTAGTGTATATCAAAATAGCTTCGCACTTAGTTTTATATCTATAACCTTGGGTTTTCCTGAGTGCAGATGTAAATCACTAAAGTGCATTTACGGATTATTCGTGCGTTCGCGCCCCTGATCTCGCAAGGAGGTGAATTTATTAAGACGCGAAGCTCCGTGATGGTATTCATGACTGACTTGCTTGATATATCTGTTCATGAATATTTCACCCGAGAACGGAAACACCTCGCGCAATGTTCTCCACATTGCAACTCTATTAACACTTTGGAATGGTTGTATTTGACTTTTTTCCCCAGGCTGCCCGCCGTGCAAGCTGCCTTGCAGGTTGCAGTATATGACCCCTTTTTATCTGCAATCAACCGCCTAAAGTGCTTTTGATCGATGTGATCGAAGAGGCTGGTCCAGACTCAATTCCTTCCGAGCTTCCAAAGTGTCACGCCATTTTAACAGAAGTACTGTATTCTGCGCATCACTTTTCTAACGAAAGTGCATCTATAATGTGTTCTGTCAAATGACTTTCAAATTGGAAATAAAACGATCATGTCGACATGTCAATTTCACGAAGGATTGCAACCTCATTAACCCACGGACAACTACCTTATATAAGTAGCATCCATGGCATCAGATTTCACACATGCGCCTTGTTAATTTCCATCTGACGTCACACACGAACACATACAACCTGTTACAAAACTATTTTTAAAGCAATATTTAAACGAGAAACTTGCTGAAGATAAAGTTGGTTAAGCTCTCGTTTTGACTGTGATGGACGCGTTTTAATTTGATATCAAATCGTTTGATCATTACCATGAGAAGTCAATTAAACATAGGTCAAATTAAGTGATACCAGAAAACATACCTCTTGAAAGAACTCCCAAAACATACGTCAAGAAATACAATATTTACAAGAAGGCCTGACTTTCAAAGTAATTTGCTGTGCTAAAAGCTAATGGAGCAGGGATATTATCTAAAGTTAATCCTATAGGCGTTAAAACCAAATTGTTTGACAGGACATGATATCATAACCTTGCTTTTAACATTCTGCTTCGAATGCAGAATAAAAGCTTTCAAGTGTCCCATTATTTTGTCTTATGGATTATACTTTCATGTTAGGTGCCTGGTAGCCAGGAAATGATTAGGTAGAAATGCATGAGCTGTAGCTGGGTTACCAGTTAAAGATTTCTCTTTCAAAGCGATTTGCAGAAGAGTTCATGAGATGGCATGCACATAATGCCTGTCATCATCGGAAGATGTAGGCCTATGTAAGAGTATGGCGTGCGGTTGTGTATGCCTTAATTATTGGACGAACTGTATCTGCAGAATAAGATATGAATACTCATTAAGAGAAGTCGTTGAAGCTTGTGGTGTTTTGTGAAGATTCAAACGCGGTATTGAATGAAATATTAAGAAATTTGCGGATTTTGCTTGTCAAACACATTAAATGTAAGTCATAATGAACCTTCAGTAAAGGTTTTTATCGATGGTAGGCCTAACATTATCCGCTATATTACGTGTAGGCTATATTGCCCAGCCAGTTTGCCCGGCGACTCACGCTCTGCGTATACCAAGCTGGACCGAGGAAAATGGTGAAAAGCCTTTGAGAAAAAAAACAGTAAAATAATCTGGGTGCGCTCCGTTATCGAGTGGATGGTACGTGACTTTCATGTGTAATCACAATCAGCCCTGATCGAGTCGATGGTTATTTGCAAACAGGACCTCATTCCCGTCAGCACAACGTGAAGGAAATAAACTTCCTCTCCCCCTCCGCCGCTACACAAAATACATATCATGTACAGTTTTCCTTATTACAGTCGTATATACGTTTCTGATGGAAAATCTCTGCACGTACCTATCAATAGGAAATGGTATAAGGTTATTTTTTGCCAGTAATATCTATGTTGGTATACTTATGACTAATTCAACGATTCCATTTCTACATTTTCATATAATCTATTACAAAGACTGTAAGTATTGTTTATTTTGACAAATCAGCCCAAAATAATAAATATGCCCTATCATCAGTAAAAGTTGGTCACATTACACACACAAAAATGAGGATTCGTTTTTATTTTATTAAAAACTCCATATTTTTATTATTAAAATGGCTCCATATTCCCCTGTAACAATTTAGAATGCACACATTTTGTTTTTCATCTTAATTTCAATGAACGCAATTAATTGAGCATTGGTTTAACCTGACCTTGGGGATCCGGAGTGCTAGGTTGTGTAATTGAAAAAGTAAGACGAGGATCAGGTGGTCGTACTAGAACCGCACTGCCATCCTTTAATTCGATTTACCTGATGGCTTGTTGGAGTTTCACTGTCTATCTTACGGCTAATTGAGCCAGTGTGTAGGTCAATTAGCAAACACGCTGTTGTAACTCTGAATTTTTGAAATCGACAATGGATACAAGATGTGGTTTGCATATTTTTATTCCAATGGATATTGTTTATTTTTTGCTCGTGTGTTAAAAAAAAGTATTGGACAAAAACCTTAAAACTACCAGAAGAGTTCTGTAATTATACCTATATTAAAAGGGACACTTTTGTCCGTATGGAATGGAATGATAACACTTGGAAAGATCGTTAAAAAGTAGCTTTATAAAATGGTCACATCACAACAATACACTTTGAATTATAATTTCAATTTTAATGCAAATATTGCACGAAGAAATTTCAGGGTACCAAATTGTTTTGGTCCACAACCATCAAGCAGGTGAAGACGGGATATGATCCAGAGGAGTGTTATTTTGACCCGGAGAAGTGTTGTTTTGGGTCTCAAAAGTACATATGCAGGTCAACAGAACCCGGATAAGGGGTCCGATCTGACCAGGGCTTTTAGTGAAGAAACGCCCGTTGCGCAGTATAACAGAGATCAGCATGGTTGCGCTTGGATCGCCATGTTTGTAACTCTGAAACTGGAGTGGCACCTGATATCCCACAGTGAAACTAATATCACTTATATGTTTGCGGCGCCAGGCTTACGTACCCGGTACTTCTGGAAATACGTATATAGGCAAGGCAAAAAATCACTGCCGCGTCACATGTCGGAAAACCTGGGTTTTCAACATTTTCTCTTACGTAAAATTAATGTAAGACATTGTAGGCCCTATATAGATTTTCTGTGAAAAGGGCTGTTGTTGCAATCACCGGACGAACGTACACTTTCAGTATAGGTCATGTCAATCTGTAGGCCTCATTAAAAATTGGTATGCTGAGTCTCGGTTATCTTTAACCCATCACCTTATTATTTTGTATACGCTCGTACAGGCCCAATAGGCTTCATGGATTCCCTTCTCACACCATTGCGATTAAATCAGTGGGAAACTGGCAAACAAGCAGGACATTTTTCCAACCGAAACTGTAACGGACTTTGTCTATAATATATTTGCTTCTTAAATCATACGCTTTATAAACTGGACTAATAAATAAACACAAATTGTGTCTATGCTAATGATTTCAAAATGTTGTCAAGTGTTGAATTCTATAACGTTTCATAAAAAAGCATAATCATGACGTTTCGGCGTTTTGAAATTTATATTATGACTTCGATGTACCCAGTTTTCTTTCTCCTTATCATTATTTTTAGAGACATCATTACGTGATGTCTTCGATAACTTGGCCCATTTGTTTTTCTGCCGGCCTGGATTTAATGACCCCGACATTTTACTTTAATGTAGAAGTGGCCCGAGGACATCAGGCGAGTGTTATTATTAAAGTCTGCCTTTTTCAATAACTCATCGTGATATGTCGACAGCAAAGACCCTCAGCAAAATCCCATTAGCAGTGCCTGTCCGAGCACTATAATGACGCAGCCTTTACTTGATTTTACTCCCGAGTTTTATCCTCGCAAAGGGGAAAATGATGCCCTTGGTTTGAAGCAGTTTGAGAGACGACACCGAGTGGTCTGTGATTCCCGTCGATCCTTGCTGCATACAGCGAGCAAAGCTGCATGTATTCATCATCGAATAACATCCGTTCAGAAAGCTCATTATCAGTTTCTTGAATTCAAAATGAGACGGGACGGACGACGGGGGAGCAAGAGGCTGTCTAGACTGACAGCACGGCTTGCCCGATGGTCGTTGCTTCACGTCCAATTAAGACTTCTTGTGATCAAAACAAAGACTTACGTAAGCCAGAGATCATTACCTATCTTCCGTGTTCAAACTGTTTCTTGTTCATGAATACAACGCGTATAGTCTATAATCACTTATGTACACGAAGGCAAGTGTTGAGCACTTGCAAAAACAACATTATCCGGTTGCGCAACTCAGATATTTTACCGATCTTAATATTTTAAAAGAGCAACGTCTGCTTCCTAAATTTGTTGTGAAATCAAGAACAAATCGTTTTCACAACACATTGTTCGAATCGTTAAAAACAAAAAATTGTTCCCCATTTCTCCCCAACATTCAAACACGTTTCCTGTTTTTCAAAATATAATGGAAATAATAAAAAAAAATTCACCTTTTTAAATTCCAACCAAAAAGAAAATCCAGGCCTAAACTGCGCCCGTGAATTATATTGTCTTCACTTAATCCTTCATTGTAATTTGTAGCCTACTGCACTGCAGCAACCATATTGTCGTGCATTGTCACGGCATACTGCTGAGGGAAATAATTACGTTATCTTTCAAGTGGTCAAGCCACAGCAGGCACATTAATGCATGGACACATTCTTTTATCATAATTTCTGTGCAGAATTTATCGCGCCCATTCACACTGAATGCATAGTGGCCAATGTGTGACCTTCATGCAGAAAACAAATCTGAATAAATATCGTCTAGTGAATGATGACCGTTTTTAATTATTGTGTTTCGGCTTTTTTGTATTTGCAGACTGGATTGAAATCATGCATGCACACGCAGCACGGTTCTGAGAAACGGTATTCCGTCCTGCGGCTGTTTTATGACGGCTATCAGTGAGGAACTGATACAGATAGGTAAGTCTTACATTTACAATTTATTTTGGCGTAGTCTGTAGGCCTATATAAGTCTTTCAAGCAGTAAGTTTTAAGCCAAGCTGTCTAGAAGACTCGCGACGCATAAAATCAATCTGTCAATCCACTGTCAAATATCAGTCCCTTGCTATAGCTTTAGATCTTGGCGCACACGCGTTTAAGGAACGCCTGAAAGAAATTGGTTTGACTGGAATGACGACAAGCACTCTAACGGCTCCAGTTTTGAGGACCAGAAAGCTGTACCCCAAAATTCTTTCGTGCATAAATGACACGACAACATCAAATTTCCACGGTATAACAATTTATGTGAACGTTTATATTCTACTTTTAACGATCTTTCCAACTTTTTTTATTATTTCGTGGTAAACGCGTTTTCGAGCCCAAACTAGGCAAATTCTCGAACGAACCTCTCTCTACCTTAACTCCTTAATGCCTGTACCAGCGGCCCCAAATCCAACATTGCGAAATGCCAGTCTTGTATTTCAGTCTAAAGATTTGAATATTGATTTAGGGAAGCATCGTATCGGTTTTCTTGTTGGATCACGTCTTGTATAGGACTAAAGAATTCTGGTTTTTTTTGGTTGTTTTTATCTCATGATGTTTAAACACAAGGATGATTTTACAAGTAAAACAATCAAATTCGAATTTAAATAAACGAAGACATTTCTTGCGCGGCGGGGGGGGGGGATTGGTTTTGTCTTATACTACGTAAAAGTTGAACACGGCTAGATTTAGCTGTCTCCATTTGCCTGTCTCGATATCCAAGAAATTGAATTATTTTCCTATTTTCACTGCCAATTGGCGAATTATACACGGAGCGGCTTTTGCTGCGAAATGTCAAGGTTTTTGTCACTCGAAATAATTCCTCGGTTGGTACCGGACATGCTCCTGGTCGAAAATCAGATTTGAGATGTTTGCCTTCTAAAATTTAATTTTTCTAGTTTTGTTGAAATTAGTCACGAAGCACAATGAAATTACGAAACAGAATTACGTGGAAGTTTATTATGCACCGTCTGTTTTCGTTTGAAAAGACCAAACGAAGCGAAAAACAAGTTGTTTAAAATTAGATTTTTTGCTGGACGCGGATGGCGAGCCTGCTGTCATCTTACTGATTGAGTCATTAGCTGACTGGCGCACCTTTTTTTTTGGTCTCAAACTGCCTAAAAATTCGATACGGTTCAGCTCGACTAGGAAACCTCAGTCTTGTTTTAGTTATGGCCGATTCGGGGTTTACTGCATATAGCCATGTCAAGGATATTGCATCATGGTTACTTATTAAGATGATGTGATTTATTTCTCCATGGTGTAATCAAGTCAAACATGATCCATAAACACGTTTGCCATTACCTCATTCTGCGACTGGGGCCGGCACGACACCCTGCCGTCCTATTTGTTCCGAAGACGGGGAATATTCAAGTGCCCGAGGCATGACGAGTGCGTGCAGATCGCGTGTCGTGAACAGGACAAACTTCAAACTGTCCAACACCTTCACAGTTCCTAATCCCACGCTTGGACGATGGAGTGAGGAATAGGCCTATAACAGAAACAAATCTAGACCTCATGGCTTGTCGATCTGCACTCGAAAGTCTTAGATAAGGACATTATTTATAGTCAGTGCCTCAGTCAGTAACTCCATCAGAGGACAATAGAGGTTGGCCCTTCGGTTAGCAAAATAACTAGTGCAAACACGCCTGGCGCTGATGGGAGCTCGCAGTAAACTTCAATTTCCCCCTTTTTCTCATTTTTCCCCCGAGGGATGCATGTTTATGTGAAAATGTCGAAGCCATCTACTCTTTCTCCAAATTAATTTCTCCAAGCAAACATGCATGATGTCAGCGAGGCCCCGCCCTCTGCTCAATTGTCCTTTGCATTTTTCATCTCCTGATAATTTCTTCATCTGGCTGACAATCTGCCCCGCTGCAATCGAATCAAGATTCCCCGCCTGTACCGTCTCAAAGGTCGAGACCGTTCAATTCGTTATATCGCCATGGAAACCGAGAGATTCTGAAACACAGCTCCGATCGCCGACATCCTTAAGTGCTTGTCAGTTTCAAGGTTTTCTTGTGAGGGTGTGTGCGTGTAATTTGTGATGCGCTCTTTTTCACAGTTGTGGTTTTTAAGCAAAGTGATGCATCTGTTTCGGCTCTTCCCGTGTCACTTTCGAATCGTTTGCTCGATCTTCGTGAGATTTATGAATGAAAACAAAAGATTCCTCGTTGGAATTAATATTACTCATTGTACGCATACGATCTACATCATTACATTTATTCAGCAGACGAACCAGGAAAATATGCCACTTAACAATTCCGAATCTATAGCAGGATAGTTGTTTTATTATTCCCCTTTCATTCATATTAATGAAAAAGCCATTGAATTTTGGATTTAATTCAGACGTCGAAATAGTGAGGCTTGTGTGCTCCGCCCAGAGTTGAACCCCGTACATTAATATGCGCATGGGCGTCGCGAGGGGGGGGGGGGGGGCGCTTGCCCCTGGAAAAAATCCTGGCGACGCCCATGAATATGCAGCAAAACTTATCCTAATGACATGACAGTGAACAGTTTTTATCATCTTAATGGATGACATCGACAGTGAACAGTTTTGATCATCTAAACAAAATGACAGTTTTGTCATGTTAATGAAATGGTATAGTGAATTACAGAAAACAAAGAACCAAGATTTAACGTGAGATGCGAGGTCGGCTTCGCACTTTTTACAGACCAAAAAAACCCCTCTTATTCTTCAAGGAAAACACACATTATAAATGCCAGCCCATTACATCAAGACATCAGACCGCGTAACTGAAGTCAATAAAGCATGGGTTACTAATCAGTGGTTGCTGTTCAAACAACGCCTAATGAACACTAATGGATAGACCATGCCATGTGTTTTAGCTTGCAGTCATGTCAAAAAATGGAATGAAATGGCCGGGCCAGATTTCTTGAATTCTACACGAGATAGAGATTGTGTATTCACAGCCAAATTTATTTTCGACTTTGCTCTCAAATGGCTACAGGGACGAATCAATGTTATGATGTTATGTATGCCATGACTTTAGGATAGTCCAATTTGCTTGGTCTAATTACCGACACATACGGATGTTTAATATTGACGAAGATGGCAATTAATTACCTTGCGTTTTCAAGTCACCATTTTTTAAAGAAATGAAAATGGCATTACACAGAAAGATTCAAATTATATGAATGAGTTAATCTCATTCAAAAGACGGTTTCCAAACAGAAAAAGCAGAGAAATTACTGCAGAAGAGACAGCTCGTCCAAAACGAGAAAATGACTGTTCTCGTCGAAATTCAAATTAGTCTTTTTTTTCTGTTCGACTAGATTTGTTTTTTAAATGGCGCTACAATCTGGCCCGATTTCGTACTTTTCGTTCGCTTTGAAAATTATGGGGTTGGACGAATTTACATATTAAATAAAACAATATCCATAGAAAGAGAACAATCAATAGTCTTCAGCCACAGCAAGAAGACTTAATTTTTCAATGAATATTCATTGCTGATATAATTATAAAGTGTTATTGTTTCCACGTTGTCATTTGAAAAACTGCTCTGTAATGCATTGTAGTTCTCACGACAATTTTCTATTTATCAAAGTAACTTGCCTTTAGCTTCTTCGATAAAAGAACATTTTGAAAATGATTTTTTTTTTCTTCTGAAAACAATTACAACTTCAAGATGGACAATAAGGGTCCTTAATTTTCCATCAAGAAAACATCTCACCTGATTCCTCGGATTGTAAGACGTCAGGTAGTTACTGGCGATTATTCTCAGTCTGTTAGCATGAGCGAACTATATTCATCGTTCACAATCGTCTCATCCCAAAGCACGAACTTATTTTCTACGTCGTAAACTCAAAGGAGAAGTGAGTGATCCTGTAGTTGGGACAGCAGGCCAAGAAACGACTGCAAGAGTTGTTGTTTTGTTTACGCAGTTACTGTCCCGTTGTTGTAATTCACTCCGGTACTGGCTCTCGACTACAAAACCACCATGCGCCCGAATGACGACAATTCACCGCGTCTTTGCTGGGCCGGCGTGTAATCATGTCGTGCGTCCCGTCGGGACCCAGTGCATCCTGCGCCAGAGAGGATGTGCAAGAGAAAAAGAAGAAAAATCTCTCCGGCCGTAAACGAGAGATACTTTCGCCAGGTTGCCTTGGCGACGGCCCTCCGCGCGTGCCAATTAGCATAATAGGGATGAGCCGAGGATTTGGAGGGATGCAAATGCGTGCTAATGGACTGCTACAGCGCTCTGAGCAAAAACAATCGGACCTGAGCTGAGCATGGTGTGTAATAATACCGGCCAAGCTGCTGATGAGGCGAGGAATAATCACTGTTAGAGACTCGAGATGGCATTTGAATAAAGTGCCGGGACAGAACAAAAAAAAAGTAAGAGATATATGCATGGATAGGACGGTAAAAATTAATGAGAAATGGCCGCTGAAATCGAAGCTCAACGTTGAAGTCATATTTTCAACATGTAAACAACTGCATCGTATTTCAATACAATCGAAAAGAGCTGGGGGTGGTTGGACGGCTCTACGGACGAAGAAGCAAAAACTTGCCTTTTTTTCGACCGCGGGTTTTCTTTAAGTTTCAGAAAATTAAGAGAGTGGATGCTTTAATGAAGACGAAATCCAGAGTGGATAAAAGCAAAATTTGGTTTTGGTTTGTTTTCATTCTGTCTCAGAAACCAAAAAAAGAACAAAAATCTAAATTTTAAGGCGATGTAAAAGGGTTATGCATTAGGCCTATAATTGCGATGAAAAAATATTGCTAATTTTATTGGTTTTAATTGAGCTGCCATTTTTCGATCGGAAACGTTTTTCACTGACTTCTTGGAGCGCATTTTGTCGGAGAAAATTCTTATCCAAATTTGTTTTCATGCATGCGAAACATTTTGTTTGGAGGAGCAATAATATACATTTTTCTTTAACCTCTGACGTAACTTGAATCCGACAACTGAGGCGCTCGCGAACGAAACGAAATGGGGACGTGAGTGAACGTACGTGTAGCATGTCATCGTTTGCCTCAGAACAAACACAATTTACCCCGGAAACATTGTCATTATTTGAAAAACAACTAGTGCATTTAGAGGGCGTAGGGCTCTTGAATTCATTTTAAGAAAAAAACAATCGATCTTCAGATGGATGGATGATGTTTATCTACTTTGAGTAGATTTGAAAGATGAGGTTATTGTTTAAGGCCACACTATTCCTTTAATAATTGAGACAAAACCTTAGAGGTAACTTTCTTCCTTGATGTTGGTACAAGCAATTTCACAAAAGCCTAACAAACGAACTGTTTGACTTTCGTGATTTTTTGGCGATGCCGTGCGTGTGAGCGCTTGGTAACGTGCCTGACACGCACGGCATTCAAGAATGATCATTTTACCCTTTGGTGACAAACTACAGGTCAAAGTCCGTTGTCTCAATTTGTTGGATGGTTTGCCGCCTCGTCAAGAAATCACATCGTTTTTTCCCCAATACTAGTGCCCTCGTCTCTCTGTGTACATACTATTTTAGTCATGGATCCAAATAAATCAAGTATTTGTCATAAAAAAAACTATTTTATGGAGGCAGCCTGCACTACACCTGCTGATCTCTCATTCCTTTTTTGGAGCTGATCACTATTGAGGGCGGCAGACATACAGTCTAGCTCTTGATAGAGGTGTCGCTCGTACCTGAAAAACAAAGGGTGTAACAAGCAAAATTATTTGAATGTAAACAGTAGACTTGATAGCGCCCTCTGTTGATTGATGATGGACAAAAGTAAACTTTGGGTAAAGATCATGAATGCATGCTCCTTGTGTTTAGTTTTAAGCAGTCCAAGGTTTCATATTGTCACATTCAATAAACTCTTTTAATTAAACAATTTAACGATTTTTTAAATCAGTAATTAAAGTGATAAAAGAGTAAACCAAACGGTTCTTTTAGTGTCGCAAATCTCTTCTTTTTTTCAATGTTGAAAGGGAGGTCAGTGCAGCAACCATTGGATTCTCGGCCAGGAGGGGTCAAGGGGGGGGGGGGGACAAATTAAGAAAGAAAAAAAAATTAATGGAAATATACTTAACACTAGAAATCGGCGGAAAGAGGCTCCCAAACAAATAGCTATATACACTAATACGTCTATTATACAAGTTTTTAACAGAGCGTCAATCCCCCTTCCCATTTTTTTTCAAAGCTGGTGATTTCTCGCAACGCTTTTGGTGAGCACTATGCCGCCCCACCTGTACTAGAAAAATCCATCAAGAAAAAGCCTAAAAATGTCCCTTCCTTAAAAATGGACAATACTTAGGGTATTTGGCAAGGCAAAAACTAAAGGGTTCAGCTTGTATCAGATTTTCTGATTGTTATGTTTTGGTGAAATCGAAGGAATTGGTGCGAAAGGTAGGAAACGGCCAGGGAACGAACACACGTACCGCCTCCCCCAAAATGTCATTTTAAATGCACTGATCATGGCACTGATGCGGGCCGTATATGGGTTATAGCGCCCTCAATAATCACATTGAGCCGATGTAATCTGGATCCCAGACTTTACCATCTTAGCAAGATGCGTCTGATGATCGTCTCGCAGGGAACCAGACTAGAGCTGACCGTACGTGTGTGTAATCATTCTACGTCGTTCATTCGATTACTATCATCGCACGGTCGATACACAACGACAAAACATGAGGACTGTTCCGTTTACATGGTTAAAGACGGCCAGTCGGTCGTGTAAAGTCACACTCTGGTCATGGTGAAGTGTCAGGATTACATATTTTGATGGTATTCTTTGTCCAAGATCGGCGTGACTTGTGTTGTTTACAGGAGAGTCCGGCCAGTGCTAGCCTACGTCAGGCCGGCTGGATCGCCCACTAGGGGTCACCGACTGTCTGGCCGGAGGTACGGCTCTTGTAGAGCGCTCAGACGGGGGACTCATGGGCCCAAGAACGCGGAAATTCTGGCTTGTCTTCTGCTCTGTTTTTGCTACGTTTTCTTTCTTTGCTGTGCTTAACCGTACAGGTGAGTTAGTATTACTAATACTAGTAGGGTATTTTTCTTTCCCTAATTTTGTAATTTAATATACCGTGTACATCTTCATTTGTCACTTTGGGTTGTACTATAAAGATAGTGGATATTTTGCCGTTTACTAAAGGTTTGCGGGCGGCAATTCATATCAATAGAGGGCGCTGTACTCTTTAAGATAGGGCTGAATTATAAGATGTATTAAATTCCCACCAAAAGTTGTGTAGCACATTTGGTGTAGTGGTTAAGCAAAAGCTCTAGTAAGCGGGATGACTCGGGTTCGATTCCGATCCCCGCCACATTTTAAAGTTTTTTTTCCCCATCCCCAAATAAATAAGAATATTCTTTTATTATTTTAACATGTCTCAAACATTCTATTGCAGAGTTTTACATTTTCTTTTTCAGATTTGTGGCTCTGGAGGATTTTTAAGTCAGAAATTATAAAATGGTCTGAATCCCATCTTGTGAATACGAGGTTACAACGATAATATTGGCATGGAGCCAGACTAAAATTTGTCACCGGAAAATGTTTTAAGTACAAAAAAAACAGTAACTGCGCATGTTCAGTGATTATCCGGCAAACTAACGTTTACTAAAGGTTTGCCGTCTCCGGCAAAATATCCACTGCCTACCATAAACGAAACGGTTGTAACTATCATGACCATGATTGATGATGACATAGGATTTCTGTAGCTTATTATAATATTATGTATGATATACCAGTACTAGGATTAGAATAAGTAGACCCAAAGACAGGGGCATTTCTCACCATATATAGCATGTTCACACTGTTAGTATTACAGTACACACATACACTTCCTCCATGGTATATCCTATGTATGGTGTAACGTTATTCCAGGAAATGAAGATAAGGCATACATGTATAACCGGGCCAGTAGGCCTACAAATGGCCATGACAGAAAGATCATACTGTTCATAGTCTGGACAGCATTGAGATGCATGTGAAATGTGAAATTCACAGCCAATAAAATACTTAATAAACAAGTAAGTATGTGCTGCATTGTTTTGTTTGGTACGTAACACAAAAATCATTGGGTCGGCTACCTATTCGCGAGTATTAACATTTTTGTAATAAAATATTAACACTTCATTTAATGGTCAGTAGGGGCCTATATTGTGAAAGAAACATATTGTTGCAAAAAAGTTGTCAAAGAAAACAAATAAATAAATTCAAAGTAAAAGAAAATCGTGGTGCTGATACAGTGATAGCTGACAAGTTGACAACATTCTCTTTTATTATTCCTGTATTGTCATTATAAGATCTATTTTCCGTAACATTGTGTGTCATGGGTTTTGTTTGGAAGTTTTTTTCTCCAAAGGGAGGAAGGATTTTTTGTTCAGTCCACATTCGTTACATTTTCAGAATATGATTATTCACGCATCCATGGGTGATAGCTATTTGAATGATATCCCCCAACAAATGTAAGAAGCTGTTTAAGGACAAAATGTCATGTGAACCCTGACACTCTGTTTGTTTTACGCTTTTATTTACAACCAAGCTTTTGAAGTTTGCTGAGTTTCACTTGCCCATTGAAAAGTCGCCAAAATATTTTCTCCTTTAAACCATCACAATCCAGAGTATCTAATAGGCTCTAAAACTGGTAATTTTTGATCAAATGAATTCTTAAAATAAATGTTTTCAGTTTAAACAAAATTACATTATCAAATTCATGCCTTTGTTTGCGTAAAATTGATGTTTATTAGTTATAAAGAAAATCCACTCTACCCATCAAAATTGCTTGAAACCTCTTCAAATATTAATTTTTGAGGCAGACAGGCTAGAGGGATGCGACTTTTCTGAAATTTAGTATGGATGGTTAAATATTAATAATAATAATAAATAAATTGCAAAGAAAGAGTGACAAGACATACTTTGTTACATTTCATGTATCCCCTCATGAATCCATAAACCTTACAGTGCCTGGATGGTCCAGGGCAAACAGGGAGTAACGCTATTAACAGGCGGGGTAGTTTGGGGGCTTGAGGCAGTTGTGCACCTCTCAGTACTACAAACTTGGTTCAGTGAATTGCAGAGTATGATTACAGAAATTATAGAAAACTTCAAACATTCTTGTTCGTCGTGTAATCCATTGAACTGAATTTCGTGTTCTTTTCACATTGTTTTTTTTTACCATAATGCCTTCGTTGTTTTTGTTAATATTAGGAAGGCTCATGAATCCTTCAAAAAGGTGCACTTTAAACAGATAGCATAGTCTTTGTGCATTACATCAAATGAAATTTAGTGGACTAGCAGAACAGCCCTAAATCTATCAGAAAACTGTTAAAAAAAGGCAACACAGTAATGGAGCAACAAGATACAGTGGTTGCAGTATGCACTTGTACATGTACATATTCAATTCATGTCTTTGTACATGTACTTGTGTCTTTAAGCAAGATACTTTACAATAATTGGTTCCATTATTTCAGGGTGTTTGACAAGTCCCATGAATGGAACATTTGTTAATTCATTGTCGATTACAACCAAGAGATGTCATTTGTTGAAAACAGCTCTACGGTCTCGGGCAGGCTATCTTCTGTAAATATTGTAAACATGCCACGTTTACATTTAATTCATTGTTGATTGCAGCCCAGGCAATTTATCATTTGGACGAGTGTATTCAAATTCACCTAGCAGCAAACACAAGTAATTTCCTTCTGTTGTCATTTGACAGATGATAATGATGTGTATGAGTACACTGCCAAGCTACAGGAGCTGCAGGTACGTATACGCAACACAGAGCTGCAGAGTGACACACGGAAAGCCGAAGTCAGGCACCTCCAAAGAGAAATCCAGAAGATACGAGAGGACGTAGCACGAGGGAACACCTCCAACCAGTTCTTACAGTCTGAGGCAAGCCACGAGACTTTAGCAAGTAAGAATAGACATTTTGGGATCACTTCAACAAAACTGTGTAACTGACTGGAACGTTTTTAGGTTCAATTCTTGAAGTCGACATTAGTTATACAATAAAAAATGGCCACGGTCTTGTCGGCAGGGCCCCGCTTCAGGCAGCTTCTATTCTAAACCGAATCAAACAAAATCCATAATTTACTCTCACACTCAGATAAACCAAATCAAGCAGAAATTATCCATGATAAGATACTTTAATATTCAAAAGGATTGGCCAACTGATGCACTATGGAAAAAAGTGGCGTAATTCATTCAAAGTTATAACTGCGAGATAATTACCGTCTGTTTCGGCTCAGGAAATTATCGACATTCCAGACTCCAACCAGTCTTGAACATAGTGTTTAACACCTCCCAAACACACATTTATTCCCTTATTATGGGTATAGCAAGTTATTCAAAAGCATCATGTATGTTGTCCAATAGTCAAACCTGTCATTAATTTGCCACCTCACTGGATTACGTTGCGTGAAGGTTGTTGCTAATTTTGCCATAATTACACTTCATTTTCCCCCCGGTAGAACTCCGCTCGCAGCTTTTACAAGGGCAGAACGATGGCAATTGGAGTATGATGCACTTGCCGTCAATTCTTCAGTACATGCCTCATTTAATTGGCAAGCCGGACAGTCTCCAGCCCGCGTTCCATCTATCCAAAGGTGTCACACAAGGTGATTGCACTTTTTTTCTTGCTTAATTAAATGTGTACCCCTGCTGATTGTTGATGTTGAGCCATTGATGATATCTACATGCATGTATGTCATACTTTGTCCGGTTGGTTACAACAAAGTTCCATGTGGGTTACAGAGAGTACTGTGCTTACAAATTGGGGCCCAATTTCATGACTCTGCTTACCGTCAGCACAAAATGCCTGCTTACTGTAGCAGAAAATTCCGTACTTATGGTAAGCGTATTTCACAGGTTAGCAAGGAATTTTGGCTTCTGCGCATGCGTATATCCCGTAAGTAAGGATTCTGTGCTTACAGGGTTAGCACAGAATTTTTCTGCTAATGCGGTTAGCACAAAATGGTAATCATAAGCATGGAATTCTGTGGTGAGCAGAGCCTAGAAATTGGGCCTAGATCAGCCCAATGAGTAGACTGGTTCCTATCCAATATTGTGGATTCTAAAAGGGGGAAGGAACCAGTCTACCATGCGAGAACTGAATTATTGACTGGCCACAAGTGCATGTGTTATTCAAAATTTGTTAAATAAAAGACCCCCCCCCCAGCTCCGAGGCAGAATTCTGAATACCAGTATTATGCAACAATGGAAATCTCCAGTCTTTGTGTGCACAAGCAGTGTGTCAATATGCATTAAGATTTGCACATTTTTGTTTACGTTTAGTCATTTTTAAATAAACCACAAAGGGAAACTGACTAGGTGCTCTACAGTATAAAGTTGAACAAAGAAATTGACTGGAGCAGCCAAGGTATGAACCAGAGACCCTCGGATTACCAACTGAGCTATCCATTTCCCGTGCAAGATCGGTCATACGGAGACTACTGGTTCAAACACCACTGCAGTCAATTTTGTTTTGTTCAACTTTTAAAAAATCAAGTTTGAGAAGTTGACACAACTCCTCTGGTAAATGTCAAGTAGATAATACAATTCTGAAAAGTTGGTTGCGCAAATCCAACTTTGTATCCACAATATTATACATTATGGGAAAGCCAACACCTGGAATTTGGCCTGTGAATGATGGCTTTTTTAATATTGATGAGGATTCTCATACTGAATGCAGTGTGATACCACATGTTACTATCGATAGACAGATGATTAACTAGTCGACAATATATGCAGTAAGTCAACCGTGAAGTTGATAACCAGCCACATCAAGGCACACGCTTGAATGCACACTGCCATTTATTGGCACCCCGGTTGTGTAGGTGCTTTATTGGCTCCTTATTTGGGAGCAGTTGCTGCAAAGTCTTATACTGGCATGGCTAGAGACACAAGCTTACTATTTATGTAGCGTCTGCAAAATTTTCCAGTTTTCTGACAGATAGCAGTCTAACATTATTCATGATGATCTCTTGTCTTTTGTTGTATGGAAGAGGCCATTCCAGTGTGCATGTAATGTCTGTGATGGAGCTTTTAAGAATTCAGCGACTAAACCTGCAAATGTATTTTTCACATCTAAATACATCCATAATCTTTTAATGGTCCCGGAGATCACAGACCAGGAGTGTTCCAATCATTTCTCTGAATCATTAATTAGATATCAAGGTTAACTGGCTCTGTCACGGACATTGCACTTCCTTTCATTACGCTGGAGTTGCCCGCAGAGGATGTAATTAATCCAAGTGAAATATTAACCAATGCCATCTCTCTTTTTAACTGTATTTTTTTTTCTTCGTTCATTTTGCTGCCACCTCGAGTGGCCTTTGGGTTTGTAGTTGGAGAATTTCCTTTAAAAATAGAAATGTTGATTGTCCACAATGGACAATACTACTGGCTTTTCTGCGAAGTTGTTTATCGATAGTTCATTTTTGAAGGAAGTCCTAACAATTGATTTTATTCCTAAATAATGCAAACCACTGTCAAGAAAAATGTAAAATTGAACCAAGGAATACTTATGTAAGTAAAACAAATGCATAAAAATTAATAGATGACACCATCATGACGTCATTCCATATTATGCATACCATTCACATAATGTACAACAACCAAATTTTAAGATGATCGAATACATTGCCTTATATGTGCGTTAAAAGAACTGTACATCATCCACTTTTAAGATGACGTCACATGACCCATGATGACGTTATCATGACGTCAGAGTAATATGCAGGAGTTCAGTACAGGGTCTCAGTGTGTGCAAAGTTTCATTAAGGTAGGGAAGTCTGTTTAATGTCAAAAGTGACCCCGAAAATGAGATAGAAGAACAAGGAAGAAGAAGGAACAAAAAGCCAAAAAAACAAAAACAATGGCTTTTCCGCAATGCAATGGGATCAGAAGAAAAAGAGAAGAAACTTACTGACAATTTACATGAGCTACAGAATGATGGCATGGTATGCTGTTCAAATTGAAACACATGCACCAAAGGCAGTGTTTTTGGTTTTCTTTGTTTATTTGTTTTTTCCTCCATGATTCATAAATACCTGAGACAGTTTACCCATTCTTGTAAGTTGAGAGCCTGTCACATTGGTGGTTTAAACTGACATTTAAAACACTGCTGCATTCTGCGTCACATTGCACTGTAAGCGCCACTCACGTGCCAATCTTCATAAGGATATTTTTAGTAATGCGTGCAAGGCAAATGCCATACATGGCCAGACGGGTGTTTCACAAAACATGAAGTAAAATTGTTGAACAAAATCATTGGAATTTTGTCAATCTTTGACTTACATTGTATTTTGACTTTTTGATCGAAAAGGTATATTTTATGAATGGGAAACGAATGTATACGTTTAAAGCTAGCTAGGGGCCTGGTTGCGGATAATGGCCCGAGCTTATGGGGTTTTTTTTGGGGGGGGGGGAGGGAGGGGGTAATTGAAATAACATTCTGAAATTGCCTTCATTTTCAGTTTTCATAAAGAAGGTGACTTTAAGTGTATGAAACATCATACCTGCACACCTACAAAATGTACGTGTACAAACGTGTCGCACTTATGCTGGTACATGCATCCACAGTAGCTTAAATACTCCAGTCATCAATGTCTTTGCCATCTACATCTTGTACATATCTAGTAATTAGAGGCAAGGTCACCAAGGCCAGTTTTCATTTGGTTCCATGGTCATCTTATTACAGATTTGTACCAGTAAATTTCCATCCTAATGAAGCATGGCCATATTGATTCAATCAGAATCTGCAGGGGCGATTTGATTGTGAAAACATTTGTGTATGAAAATGCTCGAGGTTATGCACATGCATGCACTATAATTCACCAGTTCCACAACGCCCAACAGTGTGCAGTTTCATGTTGACTGTGGTTACTCTTTGCAGTAAACAAAAGATTTGTTTTCTGTTATGTGCAATAAATATCTAGGCTTCTTGTCTTCATCTTACTCATCTTACTGTTGCTGTTGGTTTCAGCAAGCTACTGTACATGTGCACAAGTATTGAAATTAGTCATTGCATTTCACAAGGTTTATGTTTCACCACAGCGCACTTTTTGTATTCCCAACTATCTTACAGTCTTAACCACTGCCAAATTTTGAGATCTCTCTCTGTGATTAAATGAGTTGGTCATTCCATAAATGTGGGGTCCAATTTTGTGTGTGTATCCCTGTTACATGTGGTATAAGATTTTGTTTATTCAGGACACATTTTTTAATACCTTCTATCTCCGAAAGTGATTAGGTAAAGCAAAGCCCCTTCCAAAAAAAATACAAAAAATAGTTTGAGGTCAATTTTGATGATGCGTTTATGGCAAATTCCACTTGTCAGGCGTAACAGGGACACAACAAAATTGTCACCTTTTTCATCCCTCATTTATGGACTGACCCATGACCCATCCAAATATTCTTTATTAAAGCATACACAAATATATTGATCAGGTGGATATTCCCCAGTGCAGTATGGGTATTGTAAAATTGATCAAGTTACACAGGATCAGACTGATGTTCCAGAGTCACACAAAAGATTTGAATACAGGGTGGTTCAAAATAAAGGAAATCCACTTTTGACAGCAATTTTTACCTATTTAAAAAAATGATTTTAAAGATTGGAATTTGATTAGTAGAGAAGTACTGGCCTTTACGAAAACATTGCTGCAATTGCCTATTTTGTCTCTGAGCTATTGTACTTTAAACATTTCATGTGCGAAACCTGTTTGTCTACGGAGGTATACATTCCATCAGTTGGACTGAGCTGAGCCATCGGAGCTTGATTTGAAGACGAAATATTAGCACGCTTCAAACAAGGATTGTTAGTTCTACTTCTTTTTGATTGTTACGTAATGTTATGCAACAGTGAATATAAGTCTACAGCTCCTGGGGTAGATGATCTGAACACTGACACAAATCGGACAGCTTCAATCAAAGTTACCAGGTCAAAACATTTTGTTTGCACGGTTTCTAATATTTGTGAACTACAAAAGCTTCAAATTTACATCTATAGAATAACAAGTGGACAAGACTAATTTTGGTGACTTGTATCAAATTAGCATAACATCACTATTCTTGGGACTTTTAAATGTACTAAGCTTTTTTCACCATGCCTGGTTAAAGGGCTATACTTTCCTACTATGTGAAGAAACAATTGAAATAAGTTCACTAAGTAGGTGAAAATTGCTGTCAAAAGTGGATTTCCTTCAATTTGAACCATCCTGTTCATGAACAGCTCACAATTGGAATGGTTAGTAGGGAGGACACTGGAAGAATGACTGTTGAGATTGTTCAGACAACCTCAAGAGTCTATTCAGTAGAAACATTAGCTGTAATATACAGACAATGTTGCCTGTTCGAAACCAATATCTAGTTGGGGAGTAATCTGCGCCCCTTCTAACATTTGTCTAACACCATGTGGTTGGGTGTGACAATGGAACGCTAGTCTGAAACAGATGTTAATGAGCACACTGGGCCTTATAAATTTATCAACTTTAACGATTCATTTTTCCTTTACTTAATAGAATAGACAATTTATAAATTAAGGGGAACGGTATAATTTCTATAAATAGATACCAATTTGTTGTTTTGTCTACCATGTACGAATCAAAGAAGATGTTGTCTAGATGAAGTGTAGTGTAGAACGCCGCTGTATCGAACACAGGGGGGTCCATAAAAATGTTTGATATATTGGTCATTCGTTATAGTGATTGTGCATTAGAATAGAATTGAATATGTTTGTTATAGCCAAGTGTTTGTTTTAATGGTGTTTGTTAAAGTGACGTTGTACTGTAGAAGGCATCTAGTGAGTGTTAAGAGATAGAATATCCCCCCGATGTGTCATGCCATATTGGCAATTCTAATTTGGCCACACTGCTTGCATATATTCCCATTAGACTGTGCCGTCAAGCGATGATTGTTATTTATTGCAGTGAGGACCATTTGTAATTCCTAATTTTCGATAGGCACTCAAGTGAAACCCGTGCTCCTTATATCGCCCCTTGATAAGACAACATCAATTATTCAGCCGCCTCCTCATACTTGGCCAAGTCCATTGGCAGGTTCGACACCTTCATGGGAGACACAAGTTTCGAAATCATCACCCTTCTGTTTGCATTGCTGAAAGAAGGAATTGGGCGCCGGATGGAGGGAGAAGGAAAGGTGGTAAAGTTGCGGGTGATATAGCGTCTTTATGATTAATTGCTCTAGCACTAACCTGGCTGTATTGGCACACACATCTGCACATGTGTCTCCGCAGTACATGCAAATATCCAATGTTTAGTTTTGTCCGTATGGTCATTATTTGAAATCTTGTGAATATTTTTGGCTCTGTGTAGCTCTTCATTCTGGTCAGTCTACAGAATAATGAGGGGCTGCTTGATTGCAAAACCACTCAGTTTCGCTCTCGCTCACTTTTATAGTAAATTTCAGCATTAGTCTTTGGAGTGTTTCATGTAATGATGAAGCACCTGGCAAGCATCAATACTGGTGGATATGTGTGCTTTATAAATACATATTGCTGGTAGTTTCCCAACTTGAAAGGGAAACATTTCCATCTCTGATAATTAAGCATTCTTTTCATGCATGGCAAGACAACCTTTGAAATAAATGTCAGATACATGAGTAAGATTTGAGGCTTTGCATGGTGGAGATACTAAATAATGAAAGGTGTGCGGAAACACCATGTGCGAATAATTTCTCAACTAAGAGAATGGTTCTGAAAAGAACCAGAGGTATAAACTCGACGTTCCGGTCAGTATGCTCTGACCGTCTTCAGGAGCCGTCTTCTGAAGATGGTCAAAGCATACTGACCGGAACGTCGAGTTTATACCTCTGGTTCTTTTCAGAACCATTCTCTTAGTTGAGAAATTATTCGCACATGGTGTTTCCGCAAACCTTTCATAAGTCAGATACATGTAAAGTTAACTTAAAACCATTCATGTTCAAAGTACATGTATGTGTACATTTATAGGCTACATGTGTACAGTATACATAACCCAACAAGACTTTGTTTAATGACGTGCCTAGCTTACATATGTACGGGTGTCCACACTCCTCCACACTGATATTCTCTGTGGAGATGCAACATATTAATTTTCCCAAACCTCTGGGACAAGCTGATATTGAAGTATTATTTCTGGAACTTACAAATGTACAAACTCGATACAAGCTCCAGGCGACCCATATAAGTATCGTATGGCAGTGGCTCAAATTTCAGCATTTGAATTGTCCAGAGTGTAATATTGAGAAATGAAAACCTTTGCACAAGTTTCAAAGTCTGTTTGTCGTTTCCCGGGCATCACATCTGGCAGTGTTCGCCAATTCCGGTAGTACTCATCAACAGATCCTGCTGATAAATATTCATTCTTTTGCTGTGGCAGATGCCTTGCATTCTTTAGTCAATCAATCATCATCTGATTCAGATAAATGCGTTAAAAGAAAACACAGATTGCTCTACTTTTCTCAACTCATGATTGACTAAGGAAATGGAATTTAAACCACTCTCATACATACGCCCAGTGGGATTACCGCCAGGTTCAAGCAACTTCACACAGACAAACTAAGAAATATTTCTGTCAATTTTTTTTTTCTTTTCTACGTTGTTCAGGTTTGTATTTACTGGAATTGTTTGCAGTGTGTACATGTACATAGAGACAGACTTCAGAAAACTGGCATATGGTGTTCCCACAAGACTATCTGTATATTTTTATTGGTCAGATATTAAATGTGTAGGTGTACATGGATGTGTACCATTATGTAAAGGTTGCAGAAAATTCAGGGCATTGTACACGTATTCGCCGAGATAAAGAGAGGTTCTCTTTCTGTTGTATGAATGTTGGTGACAGAATGATTATATTGAGTTTGAAATGAAATTGATGGCACACTTAACGGTTGATTGTGCACGTTCGGCATGAATGCGACAGGCTTTTGTAGCGTGATTCGTCAGTCTTCGGTGTCATGGTTAATTGATCATTTATGAGTTTCTGTTAGCGTTTGCTACATGGCTGGTTCCGGCACGGACTGATCGAATCCCCCTGTGAGGTTGCTGAGTTGTACTCATCATAGTGGGAGTTGGGAGCGTCGTTGATGTCGTTTCCAGTCTTGCCATGCTGAGGATGATCCGAGATTACTGAGTCACGATTCCATTAGATTTTGACGTCAAGAAGACTGTGAAATTAATCAAAACAATGAAATTAAGGATGCATGTAGAGAACAAACATATGAAAGTAGGACATAAATTACTCTTTTTAAACCTAACTCCCTACTGTCTATTACTAAGTACTGGACCAAGTCCACCAAATTCCATCAATCACACTACCTCCAATGCATGCTTTAGGCCTCCAGGCCCGAGTCCATGCATCATACGTAAACTATCAATATTTAGTCAAACCAGGCCGGCTTGATTGACCAAGTCCCCCAAAATCCAGCAAAACTGATGGATTTTGATGCAGTTGGGGAGGTTAGGGTTAATATTTCATTGTGCCGGATGGAGCCTTAATATATTTTGAACTCAAACTAAATTTCAGTTTTAGAAGCTTCAACAGTTGATAAAAATGTGCAAAGCTAAAGATCTTCGAAGTGCATTCATTACTTTTACTTGTGAATGGAGGGAAATACATGTACATGTACAGTCAAATCAGTTAACATGTACTGTGTACACAGGTCCATATTCTGATACTGATAGCGTCCATGGTCTGCACCTACATGTATACAGTGAATATGTATACTACATGTATACACGTGTGCTTTTGTTTTGTCCGTTAGTTTGCATTTAAATTCAATATATCCATTATGTCAGTTTGTCTATGTGTGAGAAGCACACATTTGAACATAATAAGTCTGCAGCATTAAGAAGACTTTTTATCTGTAAATGGTGTTGGATTCTATTGGGAAAGGTTCAGATTTTGGAATTCAAAGATCAAAATTCACTTTTCCTTTTTTTCTTAAGACATGTGTGACTTTAGAAGAACTTTATCTTGAATGAAAGCATAATCCAGATCATTTCCATTTCTAGATGTATACATGTACATGTACGTACAAAGTCTTTCAGTGGATGTGATATAGTTTCATCCAGTTTTCATCATAGCCAGCTGTACAGTCATAGTATTGTCATACCACCTGTTTTCACATTTAATGTCATTACCTGCTCATCACAACTGGCACATCCAACATTATTCATATGATTCCCCTACATGTTAACGGTACATTGTATTTAGTTTCCAGCAGCATTCAAAAGATTGACTCTCTTAATCCTATCACAGTAACAGCTGTGCGGCACAATTTATTGATTTATCATGAGGTTACTTGTGTTGTAAGTCCCAAGCAAGTTATAACAGAGGTTTCATACCATTCCTGGGAAGATGAAATACCTAGTCAGTAACCATGTACATGTAGCCTTCCCTTGAGTCACAAGTTCAACTGAACTCTGAAAAGGAAGGTTTTTTTTATTCTGTGGGAGGATGTACTGAAAAGTGATCAGAGTTTTACTCATTGTATTTGACACCTCTTATCTCTAAAAACACATCGAGTTACTGTAGTACACAAACAGTGTATGGATATACTCACTGTTGTCATAATTTACTGATAAAGACAAGCTATGTGCAATGTACATGTTGAATATTACATGTTCATGTACATTTGTACATTGGCAGAATTTGATGTAGTATACTATCACATACTCAGTTATGTTGGAAGCCTAACCCCCTAGTAGTTCCCCAAGACTACCCTGCTAAATCCAACAGAGTCTGACAGTTACTCATATGAGTTTCCAGCTCAATCCAACATAGTCCCACACAATCTAACTTGCCAAGTTGTTGGGTGCCTAAACCTATAAAATGACTGTCATGCTCTATCTAACAGAATCCAACTATGCCTCATTTTTCTGATGTGTTCTGAATCCAAATACGGTATATAGCATCAACTTTTAATGGCAAACAGATGTTTGTATCTAGAAACCTGGCTATTATATTGATTTTTTCTTATTGCTATTCAGAAAGCTTAAAGCCATTATTGTCGCGCGTATTGATATTACCACGCATGATTTGCGATGACAAATTGTCCTTTTAATTTGACCTTTTATTGTGCAGTTTCCATGGTGATTGGTGTGCCGACCATCAAGCGAGATGTGGAGAGCTATTTGATGGAGACACTGTCCTCGCTGGTCGCAGGCTTGTCGCCAGAGGAGAAAATTGACTGTTTAATTGTGGTCTTAATTGCAGAGGTATGGACATGTAGAAATGCCGTGGCCAGGGTAGACCTGGATCCAATTGACTGATTCATTAAAGTCCCACCACTATGCATACAGGCAACAAGTGGGCCTGTCTCAAGCAGAAAAGCATTTCCAGACGTGCATGTTGCATGCATGCATGTGCATGTCTGCTGGATTTTTCTGCACGTACATGTATGTGGGACATTAATCACCATTATGATTGGTCCAAACTTCGTGGGGCAGATATTTCATAGAGAAGCTGGGAGCAAGCTAGGGCGAGGACCATTAGCCGACTGGTGGTTGTTTCTTAACATAACTCACGCCTGCGCACAAAAAGCAAAAGACATCCCAGTTCAGAGATACAGCTAAATAAATGAAAGGACATGAATTCAAAGTTGGGCCACGTTTCAGATTATCTGGTATCTAACGAAAGGCATTCACATACCAAGAAGGTGTGTGAAGGCCTTTCCTAAGATACCAGATAATCTGAAAAGTGGCTCAACTTACAGATTTTGACAGTCTTTACAAGCTTTGCCGTAACTTTTTAAACAAAATGTCAAAATCACACAAAGCAAAAATCCTTTCAAGGGTAAAGAAACACTCTATCATCTCATGGTTTTTTATTTTTACAAGCAAAACCGATTCTGTTGCCTCAGAAAAAAAATGTTTGACTGCTACAATTTTTTTGGGAGACACGCTGAATGTTTAACTTTTGAATCACCTGGCCATAAAAGCTAAGGTCGGGTTACTCTTTCATCATGATTTTTCTTTACAGTTGAAGTGCATTCTCTCAACTTGTTAAACTAAAGTGATTCTTAAGTCAAGCACAAGTCATCGAGTCCCTAGTCACTTTACAAGCTATTCAAATGAACTGTGACAAAGGCATCCTTTTGTTGTTATCCATGACCTGTTAACTTATGACCTGACTTATGATTTGACATATGACTTGTGATTAACTTGTGACATACTTGACTGCAAGTCTGTGACTGTATGCTCACCTTGTGACCCACCCAGTCCATCAACGCGGTAATTCAATAACTCTTGGCATCAGTTGTCTTTCGCTTTCCTCAAGCCATTTTGTAGGAATAATTTCAGGAAATTCCTACCTTACGATGGATACTGCCACCTCTTCTTCTTTTCAGGTGGATATAGACTTTGTACGGAAGCAAGCTTCTCTTATTCAAAGCAAGTAAGTTGGAAACTAAATAACCATGAACAGTGTTTATGTCCTTTGAAACTAACAAAAGAAAGGCATGTCATGTCAGCCATGAAACTGTGCAGAAATCAAAACATGTCATCAATTTTTTTGTCCTAAGGAAAACAAAAAGAAGGGTTGCACATCTATAACAAAAAGAAAAGGGAAGAGTGCCCAATACTTTTTCGCCTAGTGTAAAATTATTTCATTGTAGTCTACTTCCTTAATGGATGTCACAGCTTTTCTGTAATATAAATAGCTCAAATCATAGCTAAATTACCAAAGTTCAAGGCCCTAATTTTATTTTAGTGGAGCCGTTGATTTTATGCATTCGCTGGTTCAATGTGTTCTTCGATTTAAATAGTCTCTGGTGCAACTTCCAAATCTTTTATTAACTTGATTCAAATGTAATGGCAAATTGAAACCGGTTCTGGAAGTTCTGAACACACCCACATGTTTGGCATTAATTCAATTGAGATGGATAAACACGTATGATAATTTCATGTGATATAAGTACACGTAGGAGAGCTTTGTAAACAACTACACCTGTTGTATAGTTTGTTATTGATTTGATAACATAGCACGGTTGCATACTTTCGTTTCAGTTTCCAGCCCGAGTTGGATTCTGGACTCCTTGAGGTTATCTCACCCAGACCTGATTACTACCCTGATCTGAATGCTGTCAGAGAAACGTTTGGGGACACTCAGGATAGAGTCAAGTAAGTATAGCAGTGGAGGATCTATAGGGGGGATTAGGGTGTTTAAACCCCTCCCTCCCCCCCCCCTTAGGCTGTAAAAAAGGGAAAATCATACAGAAAAACACAGCAAATACCTGCGAAACCCTCCTCTTGGCAGCCAATCCCCCTCTTGATCCAAACTTTTTTCCCCCTGTATAGAAACATGATACCTGTAAATATGCTCCAAGAACTTGGTTTTTTTTTTAGTACTTCATTTTTTGTTTGGTCTGTTCATGTGTCTGATACATGGAGCTATATTGAATGACTAAAGCACTAATTCCCCATGCCCTCAATGCTCTCGGATGTGTTCTGGGTGCAGACATTTTGAATGAATGTGCATGATTGTAAAACATATTGAAATTAGATGGAATGGAATTTCACCTGTGAGCTCAATAAACGAGGCTGCATAGGCAAAGTCTGAAAAGAATACATCATTATATACATGTATAAAAATCATTGGAAGTGCGTGCATTTGCACCGAGCCAAATGAAATGCTTCACTTACACATACATTTCAAATACAAATGTAGATATGCAAATAGCTGTTGAAAAGCCGTACAAATTATTGACCACACCATAGGTTTGTACACAGACATGGATGCACCCAGCAGGCTACATTGTGTACAGTGAGGTAGCTCTCTAGTAATTGAATACAGCTCTACAGTCTGAAATTACTCTGAGTCGCCCACAAGTAGACTGCAAGACTACCCTACATTAACCCCTCTTGACCCTGCTGGCCCTACTTGTATTGCCTGTCTGCACCCCCTTCGTGTCAACAACTTGACCTATAAGACACAGGATCATTAGTTCCAATTGATTGTTCTTCATGAATCTTTTCTTCCCACATACTGGAGCAAGTTTGTCTAAAGATGTCCTATCAATTTTCTAGAGAATGTTGACAAACTCAACTGCCTTCATCCTCTTATCTGCAAAACAATGTCAAGTTTTTCACCTTCAAACTTAATTAATTTCTGAAGTTGATGATCCTTCTCGCCAGTTAACAGAATGAGGATTATGTTTCTGGTGGAGTTTCTCAAATTTCAGGGAAAAAAATAATTTCACCCAACTTTTAGGGGATGCAATAATACTTTGTTCTGAAAGTTAAAAAACAACTTAGCATACATCCTATAGCCCTCGGAAAACCTCAGAGCAAACACATTTTTTAAATGTTATGGTGAAAAGCCATTAAATGATGTCACATCCTGGTTCCTGTCACAGATTTCCTTTTTGATATACTCCGGTGTTCAGAGAAAAGAAAACTGTGTTGGTTCTTTTTAAAGCCACATTTGAATGATTTGAAAACAAATGTAGGATGGTCAGAAAGCAGCGGCCGATTTTAGGAAACTTTGCGCAATGGCATAACTCCACTAACGCTACATTTTATTGCACAAGTTAAGCAACATTCAGACTGCGTAATTGTTCAGTTATGACACATTTCACGAAAATTGTACAGTGCATAAGTCTGTGACTTAACACATTACATTTTTGTGTAACTTATGCAGTCATTTTATGTGGTGTACATTATGGCTCAGCGATTGAACACTCACAGTTTTGTTTTTGAAGTAAACGAATTGCCATTTTATCTGTGACAAAACTCTTAGAGATGCTGCACAAACTTGTTTCCAAAATGGCGGGCAGAGGTAATTCAACGACTGTGTCCTGATCGCACAGAAATCATACAGAAACAGATGTCATAAAAGCTGTTACTATCCTCATCCAATTTGTTTGAATTATTTACAACGTTGCGCAGCTACGCCACGTTTCGTGAAATCGATTAAAAGTTTATTGCGCAGCTATGCAACAAATTTGTTGCGTAAAACCCACCCATGGCATAAGCTACACACTTTTTTATGAAATCGGCTACAGGGCTAAAGGCATTGGATTCCATTCTGTGCCATTTAAATTTCAGTGCCAGCTTGTTTACCATGTTGCATAATGCTCCAAGCTAACATACAGTATGCTAATCCTTTGTCACTCTGTAGCACATCAAATACTTTTTCTCAGTGTCGTTTGTTCAATTTAAACCCTCAGCCTTTATTTTTAAACCAGCCTATGTGGCAATGCTTCAGTACAGGCTTTCTGACACCATCATCTCGCGTACCCGTGTTGAAAGAAACATTGGTCCACCTTAATTGGAACCGGGTCCCATGCGAACGGGTAGGCAAGGCATACCCTTCACACTTGCAACGTGTGTACACGGGTGGGCTGTAGATGTGGGATTCTCTACCCATGTCAACCCTGGTCCTGACCAGAGTTGGATGTCACCTGTGAAGTACGCCATACCTGTGTAAAAGCCACGTTGGATTCTTGACAGTGTGAAAGAGGTTCTAGAAATCTCTGGAGTCTGTAAACAGTGTGAAAGGCCCTTATGTCTTTCAGTAATTTTGGCATACATTCCAGTAGATCAACATCACGCACTTAGTACATAGACTTTTTCTTTTGATGGTATTGCGTGCATTTACCTTTGTGCTATACATATGTTGCTTTCTGACCTCATGTTGAACAGACAACAGACTTATATTATGTCTACAAAGTTTGAAGTTTGAAAAGAGCTTTGCCTTTGGCAGTATAATATACTGGTAGAACCAGTAGTGCACCAAGCAGCCACTTCAGCCAAACAGCTGCCGCTGGATCAAACAGTCGTCAGAATACATGAATATTTTGATCTTTAGTCACAGTGACGTGATTGGATATAATTATCGTGATTCGTGACCCAATGCAACAAATTGAGTCTGAAGTTGCCGGAGCTGCCTTGGTTATGCACACAAGCCGGCAACTATGAAATCATGCCCAATTGCAATTAATTAGATTTGTCAACGTTTTTCTCTGTAATGTATATTGAAATGAAGAGCAGAATATACTCTCTGCGCTAGTGTTAATAAATCTGAACACGGATCTACATGTACATGCACACTAAGCTAATTTGCCCGGTATATTTTCATTTTAAATGTCATGCTCTGTAGGGAAGTTATGTCACAATGGCTGACCACTAAAAATTGACCTCAAAATAATGGTTAAGAGTCAGAGTTTGAAAGAACAATATTTTCAAAGCATTTGAAAAGATATATAAAGTATGATTTGTATCCCATCATATTGTCACTTTGGCCTGTTTTATCCTATCGTAATGCCATTTTTGCCTGTTGGCTTTGTCTTTGTCTGAGATAATAATGCAGTTTCACTCTTTGTTTTTTGTACCCAGATGGAGAACGAAACAGAACTTGGACTTCTCATATCTTATGATGTATTCTCAGTCTAGAGGCAAATATTATGTTCAGGTAAGGAATGGAAAAGGAGTGGATACGTAAATATTATTTATATCAGGCTTCAAAGTAGTCAAAATAAACCAGTGTATTGTATACTTTCGGAACAAGTTACCAGGATGACCATACCGTATTGTTTTTGATATTGTATAGTCATCCGGGCATTTTTTGGTATCGACCTGCCTTTTGCTGGTTCCCACTGAATCAAGAGCGTAGAAACTGACAGTTGTCAATCAGTCAACAGCATAGCACGCGGTATGGTCGCACGCGCAGGCAGCAGGGGATACGCACTGTTGTCAACAACCAAAAATGGCAACTTTGAGTGGCGCGAGATTTGCTTCGGTAAGAATAATTAAACGAAATTTGAGAAATAAAGACGGTGAAAATATCTCAAAAGCAACCAAGATGATGACAGTGAATATTCTGCGTTAATGCGAAAGTGAGGTACATGTAGGCAGATGGCAATTATTACAAGACAATATAAAATTTGTTTCTTTCTGATCAAGTCAGCCTGACATAAATAATAATATTTGATGGCTTTTTTTTTCTCGGGGGATATACATGTACATTGCACTCACTATAACAATACTGCCTTCGCCTTCCACTCGTGCAATATTGTTATAGCCCGTGCACTATATTCTTGTATCCACCTGAAAGCCATGCAGTATTATATAATTATTTATATTATGTAATTATGGATATGTAATTAATTTAAGTCTGTCATAAGCAAAATTGGGACAAATTTACTCAAGTGATTTCTAAAAGTTATTGTGGTTCACAGACAGAAATAAGAGTAAAGTTGATGTGGCCGGTATATGTTTGTCACATTGGACTCCATCTGGGAACTTGACTGTGGATCCTTGATTGCTTATATCCTGGGGTGTTATTTTTTCATTGGTTTCACAGGACAAACCAGAAATCAAATTGGAACCATTTGTTTGGGTGTATAGGTCACCATTTGAATGGAAATGAAGTAAATTACTTTTTTTGGCACTTCCGTTTCCTTGTTTTTCAACATGACTATTTATATTTAATTTTAAAAAATAATAGGTTGTATAGGTCACAGTCTCAAAAAAAAAAGGTAAAGGAAATGAATTATATTATTTGTCTTGTATCAGACTCTGTTGGGAACAATTATATTTTGTTTCCTTGTGCAACAGGGCTATTGGGAAATCAAATGTGAGACAATTCATTAGTTCAGGATTTTCTTTGGAGCTCTTGTCTGTTGATTTGCTGCTGATTGTCAATTTGGAAGTGCTAATGAATCACATGTATTTATGCATAGGAACAAATTGCAACGAGAGGACGTGTGTGTCCCAAGCAATGGTGTAATTCAACCAGTCAGCATGTATGCATTGGGCAGTGTCTTAAAAAGGGAATGCTGCATGTCTAACATTCATTAGCCTTTGAACTCCATATGAAGAAGTCTTTCAATAAACAGTGTACACTCTCAGGAACCTATGCATAGTGAAGTGCCCACTTGACATTTGGCTTTGTTAAAAGTGTTGTATGGTCATGATGGATGTCACGATTTTCGGGGACTTCATCAGGGACTTTATCCTTGGTCAACTGGCTTCAATTATCAAGCACTCAGGTGACTTGAAACAGGCTCCCTAGAAAGAGACTTTTTCCTTTGACATAAAATAGAAATTTGTAGGGTTTAAAGTTTAATTTTGAAGGGGCTAAAAGCACTCCAAGCTTGTGGTAAATTGACCAGTACCCGGATGCAAAAGTAAAACGTCATGCACACAGCCATTTGCCAACAGACAGGGCACCATGGCTAGACACTTGAACATGTATGTCATGTAATTGAGCTTGAGTGCCCTCAATAGAAAAAAAACACAAGAAAGTTATTAGTGTGTACTTGACCAGCTCACAATGAGGAACCATGACAATATCCAACTCCATGTTTTTTTCCATATTTATTTAAATGCAGAGAAATTTTCAAATACTCTTGCCTGTGGTTGTTCATTCAGCATGTATTTTACAAAGGCTTATGACAATGCTAGTCTTTTTTTTCTATTATTATTATTTATTTTTAGTGGGGGGGGGGTTGACATTTTTGAGACCCATATAGTCTATAGAACAAGAACCCTACTCTCCTCTCCATGCACACATACAGATAACCCATTGCTTTTTTTACATACACCTAAAAAGGATAAATGTCCCACTCTATTACGATGGTCAACCATGTAAACACAGTAGACAAAAAAATAAAGTTACTTTACTTGAACTATGAAGTTCATGTAAAATGAATTCAGCTGATTTGCTGTCACTGTGAACCAGAAATCTCTGAAAGGCTTTTGCTCCAGACAGAATGCCTGCAACATGAACAATGGCGATTATATTTCAGACATTTGGTCACCTTTTCCGACATTTTTAACCTTCTCTTACATTTTTGCATATTTTGTTGGTCTGAAACATAAACCTGTAAAAACCACTTATAATTACGTTTCAGACATTTTGTTAACCTCAAAATATCTGGAACATAACCCTATAGATCAAGAAACCTTTCATCAGGCCATGATAAGTATCAGACATTTCCAGGTGACTGACAGGGAAGTTTCTTGATCGGCTTACATCAAAATGACATTCAAAATGTCTCAAACGTACAAGGGGATTAATAAATGTCAGAAACGGTGACTAAATGTCTGAAATACAGTCGCCACTGTTCACATTGCAAACAGAGGCGTGTGAGACATTTCTGTAAGTTCTATACATTGAGGTGGCTCTCTTATTTAACTTGTGAATTATTGTTTTGCTTTCGGTTGACAGCTTGAGGATGACCTAGTGGCGCAGGCTGGCTACTTCACAACAATGAAGACATTTGCTATGCAACAACAGAACAAGAACTGGCTTCTTCTAGAATTCTCTGCACTAGGGTTTATTGGTAAGCAAGAGGGTCTCGTTTTATTGAAC
The DNA here is from genome assembly GCA_029964075.1 of Patiria pectinifera. Classification (NCBI taxonomy): domain Eukaryota; kingdom Metazoa; phylum Echinodermata; class Asteroidea; order Valvatida; family Asterinidae; genus Patiria; species Patiria pectinifera. The sequence goes on from JASAOE010000249.1 coordinate 45,094, forward strand.
TAACCAGTCTATTCCAAGGTTCTTGATTCTCAAAGAGCCAGTATGTAAAACTCTCAGATTTTCTGACAATTTGGGATATTTCTTCTCCCAAATTACTTTTGCTGGACAATTTTTGACACGCTACGGACTTTGTGCATACGTACCCTGTAAAGGGTTACAAAGAGAGAGTTGGGGAAGACCTGTTATTGCATGTTCAAATGTATCGCCATCGACGCTCTGAATGTGTAATCTCCCAGAGTGTAGTCATGAGTTCATGAACAATGCTGACAATATACAATATAGATACAATATAGACCTATTGCAGATAAGCTTGGCTGCAGCTGATGCGGGATATTTCATGAAACGACTCCTTAGAACATGAAGAAGATGTCATTATAAACGCAAAGGCACTTGATTTGCTATTTTTTTTGCAGGTAAAATGTTCAAGACCCGTGACTTGAACATGATTGTTGAGTTCTTTCTTATGTTCCACAAGGACAAGCCCATTGACTGGTTACTGGACCATATTCTCTACGTTAAAGTTTGCAACCCAGAAAAGGACCCTGTGAGTACAATGCTGACTTCTCTCCAATTTGGTTGACTTTCCTGTTCCTCTATTTTGTAGTCGTCTTGTCTACTGAATAAACTCTTAAAAACCGATTTAAAAAAAGGGATTGGTAGTTAAAAGGCATTTACAGTGTTGTTTGCCCTTGCTTTACAATTTGGAAATGGGGGGCAATATGTTTCACCCGTGCACTGCAACATCCTCGTTTTCTATTCAGTTCTTGTAAGCAAAGCAAGACTTTTGTATTTTGCAATGTTCTAAGTATGGACAAAACTGCTTGCTAAATTATTTTCAAATAGTCTGGTAAAAAAACGAAAATCCTCTTCATTTCTGATTTAAGTTTATTCAGAAAGGAATATGACAGAACACTTGTACCGTGCGCCTCTTACCCCTCGTGACTTGAAACGTTTTCAAACGTCGAATGCCGTTTTGCTTTTGTTGCTTGTAGACGTCAATTTCCATTTGCTTTAGTGTGATGTATGAACAAGGTGTGCTGTGAGAATAGTTACTGCCAATTTCCCACAAGTAATTGGTTGTAATGTTATTACAACATGTGTGCATACTAAACATTTGGCATGGCATTTGTTTGCCAGTGTGCATATTGACAGAAGGTCCTTTGCATGCACACTAGCATAGCCAGCCAATTTGGTTGAGGATATTGGTAAACTTTAACTAAAGACGACTATTTACAGAGTTGGTACCACTTTACTTTAATCAAACATCTATATTTCTTTCACTTGCCAACATCTGTTGTAGCCTTTTTCATGGATTCTCAATTTGTTTTTTTTAAATAAATGCTAATTTATGTAAGTGAATGGATTTTTGTAATTTACCAACAAATGTTTAATAAAATCCTTCTGGGGAAGATCTCTTCTCACATAAGTGATCAATTAATCACTGAATATCACAATCTGTATGAAGGGCCTGTCCCAAAAACTGAGACGTGAACCCTTAGTTTTGTTTGTTATTTTGTCTGTCATGCAGAAACACTGTAGTAGAGAGAAGGCAGCTTACCGAATCCGTTACAAACCATCCCAGTTCCAGCATATAGGATTGCACTCGTCTCTCAAAGGAAAAGTACAGAAATTAAAGGTTAGTCAACATGCGTAATCAGATCTTCATATGTAGAGTATACATGTACAACTGACAATCAGTTGATGTTGCTTTGACAGAAAAGTGAAACATCTCTTGCTGGAACTTCCTTAGAGGTCCATTCTATTCATTTGTGTATATCGGAGGCTGTGCATCCATTAGTGCCGTACATTTATAATAGTTTAGTACATGTATTCGATTATTCTCACTTGGATTCAGTCGAATATTCAAAACACGCTGGACAACTTTTACTTGCCATCCAAGCGTCTATGATATGTGTGCCGATTATGCAAAACAGCACTGCGTCTTGACCAGATTCTGACCATTCAGCAGGCGCCTTTTATAGTGTCTTATGTAACCCGATGTTGTATGAGAACAACATTGCAGCTGTTGACCAATCAACAGCTTTGGTTGAATTTCTGCTCTAAATCCCGTCACAACTTCTAAAGGCGGCTCCGATTAGCTGGCACGTGGGGTCTCATAAAATTTACATGCTCGGATATATCAGTTATTGTGCAATGTGGCTCCATCTGCAAGTTCAAGGAAAGCTGATGTCATTTTACAACTTTTTTTAATCGTCATTGTTGCCTCTCAGTGTTCTTCACAAGCGCATGTTAAACATGTAAAGAAATAATGGCCTTCAATACAAAGCCACTATCATGATCATTCCTATGTCTTCTCTTCCCAAGGACAAGGACTTTAAAAAAGGTTTCAAGCGTCAGTTTGCCCACATCAACCCCAACGCTGAGGTTTCCTCAACCATTAACCACTACATGAAGTACACATTACTCAAAGCCTACCAAGGGGAGGATATATTCTGGGGCACCACACCGTCAGCTGGCGACCTCGTAAAGTTCAAATTCGTCCCACCAATTTTAATACAAGAGTAAGTATGACTGCCACATGGAATCTTATGTCTTTGATTTGTAACGTTCTTTCCTTTCTAAGTCAAGTTCACCCTCCCAAATCATTCAAAGTTTTTGAAGTAACCCGAGTCGAGCCCGAGTCCAAATCTTGTGTTGCTGTGTGGGTTGAGTCCGAGTCCCAAGACTTATATTAATATTTTATGCAACATATTCCGGTTGAAAAGTTACTAAGTGAAATATATCCCAACCAGACCCATACCATATATATGTACAGTATGTATATCAGTCTGACAGCTATTCTGTGCATTGTCTTGACACAGATTTCAATTTGTGAGCAGCAACGAACAAAACCCAGGCGACAAGTTGTACAACACAATCGTAGAAGTGCTTCCAAGCTATCAGCGCGAAAAGAAGGAGGGCATTTTAGAAGCCGATGACAGCAAGGATGGCCAGACGAACAGAACAGAAGACGGATACATTCAAGTTGGTAAGGTTTTATGGAGAGATTCCTTGTAAAATTTACTCGCTGTGCTATTTTCCAGTTTTACCATAAAAAAAAAGAATTTATCTTTAAATATTGCTATTTTTTAGCAATATAAAAGTTGGTAAGTTTTCAATGAGAGAATGAATGAAAAAATCAGCCCACATTTAGTTACGGAATAATAGTTTTCAATAAAAATATATTTTCATAGTTATAACCAATTTTCCCTTTGTTTTTTACTTGTGACCTTGACTTCTGGCAGGCCAATTTGATGAAGGAAAAGCCATTGGGAAAGTAAATTCCAACATCGGTGAAGTGGAGGAGCTGAGATTACGTGTTATGGAGGACCTGAAGAACTGGGTCATCTTATCCAATGTGAGTTCACAATGACTTTTTTTCTGAAGATAAAAAAATTGAGGTTGCCCCGAAAAGTTTTGGATTAATTGGTGGGCCATAGCCATTTGTTTTGGACACGGCTTAGATGCTACTGAACTGGCAGAGTTTGGGGAATTAGGGTAATTGACTTGACCTAACTAGATGTGGATTTGGTAACCTGGATTGAAATCTTCCAGACAGAGTTTGTGTGGGTTTGGGTCATGGACTTTGTTGATCTGAGTTTGCATGGGTTGTCCTGGGTTAAAATCTGTCGGACTGGCCAGATTTGGGTCATATCATTGACTAGTACCTGGACTGTAATGGGTTGATTTGGGTTGTAATTTTTATATCATTCCAGTCTAGATACGTCTATCAAAATTAATGGTGACTATTGAGGTGACTAGTTTTGTGAAGTCCTCTTACTCCCTCAGGTTCAAAATGTGGGGCTCTGAAAATTGCAAACTGTTTTCTCTTAAAGCCCGGTTCATATTCGGTGCGAAAGCGAACGGGAATTTGTGACGTTGCAAGTATTCGCGCTGCGAATTCTTAAAAGTTGAACATATTTCAACTCGGACGAATTTCGCAGTGAATGCTTCGTGACGTCAAATTGGCTTCGCATTCGCGTGAAGTATGAACCGGGCTTTATGCTGTAGAAAACTGATGAGTTGACATTCTCACTTGTGTGAAATAGTAAAGACCAGTGAATGCTGAAAATAACATTGGAGTCTTGTGTTTTGTTGTTGACAGATTCACATTGTGCCTGTAGTGAAGAAGTGACCGTAGTGGCCTTACAGACACCGGATGATCGTCCAGTCTCCACCCTAGCTGTTAAAACTCCACACCAGTATTTCCTGCCATAGTTTGCTCAGTCATCTCAAACTTCAGCTGAATTGTTTTAGAGATGTTTTCTGTATGTGAAGCACTCTTTCACAATGTTTGTTTTGAAAACGCTGTGATGTTTTTTCACGACACAAGGTTTCCAAAAAATCCTCGTGAAATGCAGTTTCATGTTGGAGCTTGCTAGTACGCAGCTTGCTTTTGGACACAAAATATGGTAAATTGTGGCCAGTCATCTTAGCAGTCAACCAGCCTACAAGCGTTAACTGAAAGTAAAATCACAGAGCAAATTTTCATTCCAATTTGTCAGGTCTTCGAGTCCATCACAGGTCCAGTCAGAACTAAATATCAAGTCCTTTCACAAGTAACAGGGGAAGACAGTTCATATAAATAGCTTGTGACTTGACTTGAGATGGGATAACTCATGATAGACTTGTGTGGATTTGTGATGGACTTGACTGCACCACTTGGTTGCAGCATTGGAGTAATGGCCGCCCTTACCTCATTTTGTGTAATTGTTATTTTCCCTGAGCTTCCTGACCTTTGACGGCTTGGTTGAATAGTCTTGTGATGCGTCCTGAAAGCTGCTTTTAGCCCATGGGCTGTTTGACTTGAATGTTGTGCTATTATTTGAATGCTCATCGAGGTTTGTGTACATTGCGCATTGAATGACGGTCAAGCATATTCGCACCTTTTTTTCCCCAGGTCATCC
>JASAOE010000025.1:0-51000 GCA_029964075.1 Patiria pectinifera
TTGTGGCCCGTGCGGTGCTATATCCCTCACATTAAAAAACATCATTGAACTCGCCACATTTCAGGCCATATCGGCGTTTCTATAACGCTGCGCCGAGGTTGGGCCAGCTTTGGGCCAGCATCAAAACGGAATCGCTGAGACATTCGGAAACTCATATAAATTCAATCAATCGTTAAAAGACCTCAGACATGCAAAAGATATTGACCTGGTAGAAACAGCGAATCAGAACAAATTTAGCTGTCCTGGATGCATGCACAACGCATACACGAAGCGCACACGGCGTGAACCTTGTAAATGGACATTTTCGTGCATGGTTCACGCTGCATCGTTATGCATAATTTGACTTTCAAAAAGAATCAATATTTCAGCGGTCCAATGATCGTGTGAGCACCGCGCTGTGTTCAGTGTGTCCCGTTGAAATAGAACTGTCGACGGCTTGACCGCCACATCACTTTTAGGCCCAGTGAACGCGGTTTGAGGGGAGTTTTTTTGGCCCGAGCGGTGTTTGTTGCCCCTTTCATTATCAGGCCATATAAGCGTTTCAATGCTGTTCCAAATTTCAGCGACACTTTTTGTTTGTCTTAACGTGAAAAACATGAAACGCAATACATGTACTGCACCATGCAGATTGAACTCCCCCTCGCCCGGGGGTGAGACGGTTCAAGGAGCTGAACAAACCCTGGATGCTGGATGAGGCCATGCAGCATTGTATACAGAGAGGGGACCTTTACCCCCTCCTCCCCGCCCGGGTTTGACACGGTGCTGAACAAATTTGCTGGATGAGGAAGCAGGCCTGGGAGACCACTGAGAAGTTTTCTTGGAAGATCAGCAAGGTGGAGTCACTACGTTCAAAGAGAAGGTAGAATCTCCTTTATGCATGTCTTGCGCTCAAGCACCCCATACACTGGAAACTATAAACGAGGGCCATTTAGGCGCAATTATGGCTGGTAAATGCTGGTATCCATACATTATACACACGATAACCAGCATGAGTGAACCAGTGTATTGTCCTTCATTTCGGCTTCTGCTTGTTCGGCTATAAAGCGCCCTGCATGGAGACTATAGCTCTTCCCAGTATCCACTTTACGTTAGTCCCTGGTTTTTGTGATTTTAAGTCCAGTCTTGAGTCTTGCAACATCTGTTAATTGTGTCCAACCTTTGACATTCTGGTGGGTGAGTATTGATCACTTTCATTGCAAATTGAACAACTCTTAAATAAGTTCATTAATTTTATTTGCCAAGTGGAACTCGACATTTTAAACATCAATATTCCAGTCCATTTTCCACCTAAAATCTTTGTGTTTTTCCTTTCAGACCAACAGACAGATACGGATCCGTGAATTGCTTCTCCAACATTCCCAGGAGGCTCAGCTCATTGTCATGTAAGTACACAAAGCCACTACTAACTCAATAGACTCAATTTCATGGTTTCAGCACACAATTCTGTGCTGATGATCCTCATTCTCTGCTTACAGCAGGCTAGCACAGAAATCCTGCGCTATCCCTGTAAGCACAGAAGTAATCCTCTGTAATGTACACTTTTTGCAAAAGCCATAATTTTTAAGTGTCATGCAAAAATGTGTGTTGTAGTGTTGGCAATTCCCATGAAAAAAGTGGCTAATCTAAGGGCACTTACTTCACAATTACGCCAACCTACAATAGCAGAAACTCGCGTGAAATCCTAAACAGGGTGATCTAGCTTTGGCTGGGGAGGGTGGGGGTGCGATGTCAGGTACGGGGGATCTGGAAAATGTTTCGATTAACCTCTTTCCTTCAAATATCAAAATCCTTTTTCTTCATTAACAAAGTAAGCCCACTAGCCTGCATTACAACTAATTCGTCCTTTTTCACTATATTTAATACTTGATGAAATATTCTTCTATAAAAATTAAACAATTTAAAAAAGGAAAAACAATAAATAAACAATATATCCTCCTAGCCAAGATGGTTAAAATCCTCATCAAGTTCATAACTGCCTTCTGAAAAATATTCTCCTAGCCAGTATGACTGGTCTTCTTTATAATTCCCTTCTATAAAAATATCCTCCGAGCCAAGATAGTTAGTCTCTTCCATAAATTCCGGTAGATTCCGGTTCCGGAATATTATTTGTGCGTGCCAGAACCACATGGCGGTAGACTGTGACACGTTGTATGTTTGTACACTACAAGCGACGGCTGTACTCCCTTACTGTATTCGCGCAAAGTAACGTGAACATAAATTTTGCATAAATTTGTGACTCGAGTCAACTCGAGTCATTACAACTCTGACCATGCATGGCTATTCTTAACATAGACATTGACGTGGGAAACTAAACACGATGGAGCTTAGTAGCTCAGTTGGTAGAGCACTGGAACGGCAATCCGGAGGTCCCAGGTTCTATTCCCTCTTGCTTTCAATTTGTGGATTGTTGTATTTCCCTGTACAGGCCACAGATTATTGCATTGACTGGTCGCCCTGGATGCAGGCCTGCCCTGGTTCACTTCGTCTTCCATATCACCAAGAGCACAAGCCTTCTCATATGCGAAGCAGTACTGATCGTAAGTAATCTGCTACGGTCGCAAGTTGTCTGTGATTTGACAAAAATTTGTCCTTGTGAAGCATTTTGATCAGAACCTAGCGGTGCGGATCATAAGTTATCTTGTCTGTGATTTAACACAAGCATGTCCTTGTGAAGCATTCTGATCATAACTTAGCGGTGCAGATTGTAAGTAATCTGCTTCGGTCGGAAGTTGTCTGTGATTTGACAAAAGTTTGTCTTTGGGAAGCAGTGAGATCAGAACCTTGCGTTGCGGATCGTAAGTAATCTGCTACAGTTGCAAGTTGTGTGTAGCATAAACATAAATGTCATAAAGAGTGGGTGATTTGTTTTTGTGTGTGTGAACAATTTAAGAGATATTATATTTTTAATTATTATTTTAGTAGAGTATTAATTTCTTTAGTAAAGTATAGATGCTAAGCTTTAAGGGGAAACATTTTGTCCCGCCTTTCATACAGGGTGAGCAGAGTACACATTTGATGGAGCTTCTGACAGACTCTCACGAGAAATGGGTGGATGTTCAGAAGATCAAGGCATTCCCAGCCATGGTAGCAAGCGCTACGCCAAGAGCCGGGGCACAGACACTCATGCAGGTAGGCTTATGAGGGGGATCAGGGTCAGACTTGAGTCTTTTAAGTCGAGTCTGCTTGATGAGTGAAGCAGTCTGCGATAAGTCCAGTATGAGTTGAGTAGTTTTTTTTGACAAGTAGACTACTTTATGAGTCGATTCATTTGTTTTCAATGAATCCTGAGGTTTTGTATTAGTTGAGTACCTATTTAAAAGTCTTGTGTACCTCTGGTGAATTATTTTAACGAATATTTCGATGAGTATTTTGAGTAACGAAATGTGTAGTCACAGTTGAGTACTTGAAGAAGATTTTGACGAATGATTTTTAATGAACAGTTTGAGTAAAATGCAAGCAGGTCTTTAAAAACTTAAGTCAAAGTCGCAAAATGTAATTAACAAGATCATTAAACCAGATTTGTCCAGGATTTTTCTTTTTGCAGCGCTAACGTTGGTCTTTTCCAAGACCTGGTCACAATTTATTTAGAGCAAATGCTTTCAAATTTTCCGTCTTGATTGGTTTCCGTCTAGATTGGTGGGTTGGGTAAGATCAAGATCAACACAATCATCAAGGAGCTCTCCAAACCCTGGATGCTGGATGAGGAAGCAGCCTGGAGACCACGGAGAAGTTTCCTTGGAAGATCAGCAAGGAAGAAGTCACCACGCTCAAAGAGAAGGTAAAATCTCCTCCTTGCGCTCAAACAACCCCCCCCCTCCCGAAAGTGAAAACTATCAACTTTATATTTATTTTTGTGTAAGTTGGTCAGTAGTGCAGAATGATTCACATTAACTAATGCATGCAATATAGAGAAAAAAAAGTAAATTTTAATGACTATCATCCCACTTTATATGTTTAGGCTTTAGAAATGTCAAATCCCCCAAAATAGAGTTTTACCCACCCTACCACACAGTTGGTTTTTTTTATACGTAATAGAAAACACCACACTTTTTGTTCTTGGTTGGCCTTATTATTTTAATATATGTTTTAGTGTCCAATTCATTTCATGGAGCTTTTCAGAGACCTCTCAGGTTATTCTGGATGGCTGCATGTCTAAGAAAACACATGCTTTATGTCAAAGGTAAATAATGCTCTGTATAATTTTTGTTTGTTAACCCCCCCCCCCCCCACCTTCCATCACACCAGGCTTGACCCTACTCATCCCCCACCTCATCTCCATGAAATTTAACTGGGAGAAATGCAAGCCGTGGGTCTTTGCCACCACGGGCAGAAGGAGCAAATGGACAGGAGAAGACGAACATGGACAACATGCTCAGCAAGTTCCGCATCAACTGCTGGGACGCGGAGGTCATCCCGGACCTGAACAAGAAGCCCAAGGAATAAAGCCTGAGACGGTTCAAGGAGCTGTCCAAACCCTGGATGCTGGATGAGTAAGCAGGGGAGACCATAGAAAAGTAGTCACTATACGCTCAACGAGAAGGTAGAATCTCCTTCTTGCTCAAGCCCCCTCCACAGAGAAACTATAGACGAGGGCCATTTGGGCGCCATCGTGGCTTATAAATGCTGGTACCAAATACACGATAACCAGCATGAGTGAACCAGTGAAGTGTCCCTCATTCCGGCTGCTGCTTGTTTGACTATAAAGCGCCCTCTTTTGTCCATGCATGAAGATAAAACACTAAAAGCTTTCCCAGTATCCACTTTACGTTAGTCCCTGGTTTTTGTGATTTTAAATTCAGTCTTGCAACATCTGTTAATTGCGTCCGACCTTTGACATTCTGGTGGGTGATTTTTAATAATGAATTTGATCACTTTCAATCCATTTTTCCGTACAACTCTCAGTTCATTTGATTTGCCAAGTGCATGGAACTCGACTTTATTAAACATCAATAAATCACTCCATTTTTTCGCCTGAAATCTATTTTGTTTCTTTCAGACCAACAGACAAATGCGGATCCGTGAATTGCTTCTCCAACATTCCCAGGAGGGTCAGCTCATTGTCATGTAAGTACACAAAGTCACTACTAACTCAATAGACTCAATTTCATGGTTTAAACACACAATTCTGTGCTTATGATCCTCATTCTGTGCTTACAGCACGCTAGCACAGAAATCCTGCGCTATCCCTGTAAGCACAGAAGTAATCCTCTGTAACTGATTGTTTACATTTTTGCAAAAGCCGTAATTTCTAAGTGTCATGCAAAAATGTCTGTTGTAGTGTAGGCAATTCCCATGAAAATAATGAGTGGCTAATCTAAGGGAGCTTACTTCACAATTACGCAAACCTACACATTATAGCAGAAACTAGAGTGAAATCCTAAACAGGGGTGGATTTAGCTTTGGGGGGGGGGGAGATTGCGATGTCAAGTTTGGGGGGATCTGCAAAATATTTTTGATTATTTGCGCTGGGGGGGGGGGGGTTGACCGCCTATAGATCCACTACTTTAAAACCACACTCTCGCTATTTGAGAGCTGTGAAAATTACTTTTAATGTCTATAGAGATTGCATGATTTTAAGCCAGGTCGTTTGTATTGGGGGGGGGTGTCTTTTAGACATGAAAAGGGCACTCGCCAATTTGTGTTGAAGGTACATGTAGACAGAGTTTTTTCACCAATACCCCGGCCTCCGTAAAATCAAAAGGCGGGGCGTAGGGGGACGGGGCTGGGTACCATCTTCCTATGGGGTCCTTTTCAAACCGGCGATAATGGCCACTATCGGACAATTAACCCATCACGGTGGAATTGTGCAACACAGCTTGTGAAATATTGTCTAAACATGATATACAAATGGACGCGGAACGCCAAAATCTGAGACAAACAACAATTAACGTACAAAATTTCATGAGCCGTTTCGGCGATACCGCCTTCTTTGAAAAGGGGGGGGGGGCATTACAATGAAAAGATCATTCTCAGCTACAGTTGCATAATGAGAAGTATTTTCACTGTAATGCCTCCCCCCCCCCGAAAAAAATAATTCAAAGATGGCGGTATCGGCGAAAAGGCTTATAGAGTTGTCTAAGGGGCGTGGTTAACTCGCAAACGGCGGTAGGTCAATGGGTGGCGCTTTTCATGGCGGCACAATTGCTGATGTTTACACGAAATACCAAAAATTCTTTAAAAGCCGCTGGCGAAACAAGACACTTTTTAAACAAAACTAAGGACACTTGTGTAAAAACTAAAAGGTCACTTGTGTAATAAGGAAACTCTTTACAAAATAATCTGGGGGGGGGGGGTGTTTACCACTGGTACAAAAAATGGGGGCGGGGTAAGCAATGGATCTAACAGTGCTGCTTGTGACCCAGTCTGACTGAGCTACTGTGGTCACTTGATCAAAAGTGGTGATCTGATTGGCCAATTTGCACTGTTGATTGACATGCAGGCAGGGTCCATTATAACCTTTGATTTCTTGCAGGAGTCTACCTATTCCCAGGAAGCGTACTTGTTATCCAAGGATATGCTGTCAGCAGGGGACTTAATTGCATCACCTGACCAAATATGGTATCAAATAAAAATCTCCAAAAAGAATTTCACTTGAAATACCATAAAGTGATCCCATCTGATAGCAGCTTAGGAACAAAGGACAATTATTGCCAGTTGAAAGACTCTCCTCTCTTGAATGGAATTTGTGCTTTGTGTTAATTGATTTCCTTGAGACTGTTTCGTTACCATCCAACGGGCTTACACTTTTCATTGATGTTTTCCAAAGTGAGTTTCTTGAATGCAATCAAGTAATACTGATTATGAACAATAAAAGACTTCAAACAATTTTGAGTCTTTTAATCAAGAAACACTTACACTTGTCGCACTTTTGGGCTTTAAAAACAACATCCAACTCCATTTTTTTCATTATTGTGGGCACGTTTCTGTTTCAACTGAAAGTAATTAAAATCATGGGTTTTTTTTGCATAACGAAGCCAAGCGAAAAAAGAGAGTATTGATCAACAATGGTGGTGCTTTTGGTAATCCTCAGAATGAGGTTTTTTGCATACTGTTTTCATAGCAAGTCAATTGTTACTTTTACATAATTCTCACATATTATAACGTTTAAAATAATGCAATCATTTAATAAAAACCAGTGTATTCTAATTGCTGTGAATAGCATTAGAATATTTCAAACAATTGTTAATCCAAATGCCAAGCTTAAAGTCCAAATCAGATTCAATCACTCGAGACTTTTTTCGTGACATGAAATAAAAATTGATACATACATGGGATTGATTTAATCGACATTATCTGTGCTGGGCATACAGGGAACATAAGGCGAAGAAAATAACAAGTTACAGTAAACGTCCTAGAATTATCCAGGTAGGTAGCAAAAAATGTGTTTGTTTGTCTGTATGTCTTTTATACTTTGTTTGCTTTAGGATTCAGTTATTGTGTTCAGTTAATCTGTTTTAAATACCCAATACTACAAATAAGTTGCATATATTGTATATGTTGACCAAGTGTGGCAATAAACAAAAATTGCGGTGAGAAACATGGCCTAAAAATCCAGGTTGGTCGAGATAACACCATAAACACAATTTTTTTTTAGTTGTTAACATTTCTGGATTCATGGTGGCACTGCTTTATTGCAAACCTTTTGTTTCTAAAAAAAATAATGACCCAGCTTGCTTTGAAAAAAATTCCATCAAAATTCCCGAAAGTCCTACAGTGGGTAAAAAAAATCGTTGTCAAAAAACTTAACACATACTTTTCACTATATCTCAATACTCATACATATAAAGCTAAATATTTTGTTTTTCAAATTGTTTTAAAAAAATGTCAAATCCATTGTTGTATACAGATTGGCGCATGCGCAAAACCATTAATAATGATATGTAATTTTTGTGACATTGTCATTGAACATTATTTGTTTTAATTCATTAGTTATTGTTTCGGCAAAAATGGAAAACGATAAAAAAAATCAGCAACACGATGCTCGTGTATCTTTATGTGTTGGGATTGTTGTGTTTATTCGGGGTAAAGGAGGAAGCCACTGAATGAGGTGTAGTGATTGGAAGTACTCCACACCCTTCCGTACATGGTGAGATACATCGTATCTCCACGCTGTAGGACCACCACAGCGCTCCCAGACACCTGCTCAACGTGGCTTGAATCACTGCTTTCGCCAGAGACAACCACGTCGCCGTTCTTCCGGAGATAAACGTACAGGTAGCTGCTGGGATAATATTTGCACACAGAAAACATGAACACGTAGGTACCCGGCACACCACACGTGAACGTGGCGGTCTCGAGATCGAAGCTGGTACCCGGCAGAAGCGTCTCGGTCTCCTGGAAGGGCAAACGGGTGTCATGACTAGTAGAGGCATCCGAGACGCTCGTCCTCACCACAGTGAATGCTACCCGCTGGTTGGAGTCGTCTGGTGTCTCGCCTGGCTCACCCTTTTGACCTTTGACACCGGTTGGACCTATCGCGCCTGGCATGCCTATGGCATCGTCCCCTTTAGGCCCAGGGCTCCCAACTGCTCCCTGATCACCCATGGGTCCAATCGATCCAATCTCGCCCTTTGGGCCAATGGGTCCAATATCACCTTTTTGACCTACATTGCCCTTGCACCCTGGATAGCCAGGCAGACCTGGAATTCCTGGTATTCCGGCCGGTACCTGGGAGCATATTGGACACGCCTCATCATCAGATGAAGGACCATCACCGTCCGAGGGAACCGGCCCAGTAACGGAAGCTCGTAGCTTGACAGAGTTACCCAGAAGGAGGGCGATTGAAAGAATAGTTGCCATACAGATGTTCATCTGTAAAGAAGATACAACGAAACACTAAAAAACATTTTTAGGGAGAAATATGGGAGGTAAATGTCGGAGAACAGGAGGAAAACAAGAATTCGGAGAAACAGGGAGAACAACAGGGAAGGGTCAGTTGTATTAAAATGTTTCGTCTTCTAAAAATAAAATGCCTGAGCGTTTTATAATCATTACAACATTTTATACCTGACCAATTTGAACAGCTTCTCATTAAAATAATTTATTGCCCCTGGTAAAAGTGTATCGGGATTTAGCTATCCTGTTTCTTTTGTGACGACTCTGCCTTTAATTTAAGAATACACGAGGCGCGAAACCCTGAGTGGATTCGTAAATTAAGAGTCCACACTTTCTCGTTTATTTTCCGACTTAATCAGGTCGGGTTATTTTGGCCATCTCTCAGCCGGGGTGGGGGGGGGGGGCGGATTCCGCTCCCCCTAATATCTTGGCTATCGAGTGACGAAAACCTTTGTAACTCGGTACATGCATAGAGCATCTCATCATAAACATACCCAAGAAATTTCATGACTATAAGTCAAAGGGTTTTGGAATTATGGCTAATTAATTATTCATATGCACGAATGGTAATTGTGCTCTTTGAACACGACGTATATGGGAAAATTCACAGAAAAGTTTTCGCTACGCGGCAACCCGTTGTCTGATGTTTATGTTTTTGGTATCAAAAGATGCGCAAGGCTCGATGCTAAAAAGTCAGAACAGCTCGGGTCGCACAATTTTTTTTAAGGCTATCACGGAAAAAGTTGAAGGGGATGGGGGTGGATTCCGCCTCGTCCCTTTTAGGGTTTAACCATTGCCAAGTATCGTCATTAACAGTCCATTGAGTGGATATAGTGTCGAGTTGTGGCCATAAAGCCAGAACAAGTCTCTACTTTCTGGTATGCGCGCGCGTCGCCGTAGCCATGCGCGTCAACAAAATGAAAAACAAAAAATATTCAATAAAAGATAATGTCTCAAAACCGCCAAACTCACTGGGTGGACTGGAATCCTGCTGCTTCACAATTTTAACGTGTTTTTAGATGGGGTTATGATCGAGAATAAGTTTTACGTGGCCTCTCTGGACTCCCATATTTTTGCACTAAGTTTGGTCAGGCACCATTTGCAGTCATCAGCCGACATTTGAAGCAAAAAAAACACCAGGTAAAAGAAAAAAAAGCCACTTTTTGGGCAAGCTCCATACCAGAAACCGGATACATTTTTGGGGGCCTAAGGCTAATTTACAAGGAAATGTTTCGAGGCTCTTATACGTAATCAAGCATTGTGGCGTGTTTAGCATGTGTATCGCCACACCCGTACAACCAAGTCATTTTGTGTGTAGGCACCTTACGTCAACATGGATAGTTCATCATACGACGATTTCTTTCTGCATCACAGTAGTTTGACGGCGGAGAATCTGACAGTGAAGATGCATTGGTCATTTTCGGAAGGAAAGTTTTCATGCAGACGGTCCTATTAATGCTCATTGTGGAAAACAATTTTCCGACATGTTTGAAGTGTGGATTCTTAATTCCGAATCCGCACTTTACTAAAACAAAATCCACCCAATATGATCATGATAGTATTTGAACGCAGAAAAATCAATTTTAAACATCACTTTGGCGAATTCGGCCGGAAATAAGGACCAGGGTAATTTGAGTCTTCTCGGAACCGGGCGTAACAAAGTGTTCCTCATTAATATGCGATAGCCATTTTCCTAAAATTTGGAAAAGATGACTTGTTGCCAATAATCAACAAACAACTTGGATACACTTCAGTGAACACTTGAGGGCCCTGTAAAATTATCAATTTGGTGTGATTTCCTCCCAAACGTGGCACCAGTAAAGCACCGGTAATTCCGTCACCGTTTTCACGAAAGGGGCGAATTTCATGAAAATCGTCCCTTTTTCCGAAATTTGGTGGTTTTTTTTGGTGGAAATGAATAAATGTATCAATATCTACAACGTGGAGAGGCTATACTTTAAAAAAAAAAAACAATTAAAATATTAATTAACCTGATTAACGAATGGGCGAATTTGCCAAAAAGTGCCGTTTGTGTTTTCACGAAGGGGCGAATTTCTGCACTCTATCGTATTAATAAATTTTCAATAAATAAATACATTGTAAAGCCCGGTTCATACTTCATGCGAATGCAAATGCGAAGCGAAATTCGCCCGAGTTGAAATGTGTTCAACTTTTAAGAATTCGCAGCGCAAATACTTGCCATGACGTCACAGATTCGCATTCGCTTTCGCTTTCGCATGAAGTATGAGCCGGGCTTAACACAATGGTGCGTATATCATGAAGGGCCGAATTCCATGTGCGTGCAATAAAACGTTTTCACGGAAGGGCGAATTTCAAGGCGGATGCGCAGTGGGGCAGAATCTGCGCATACTGTACAAAAATACATGGACTCAGACCGCAGAAGGGCGAAATCTGCACGTAGTAAATTAAGCGTTTTCTCGAAGGGGCGAATTTGCTAATTGGTATTTTTTTTCGTTTTCACGAACAGCCACTTTTCTTAATTGATTAATTCTGCAAGACTAATCACCTATTTTTCTGAAAGTTTGCTACATTTATGAAGACTAGAAGCTCTTCTTTCCTCTGAAACCTAAATCTTGCATATTTTGTCAAATTGTCGAATGAAAAAAGGACCAAATTAAAACGGGATTATCTCGAATGTTTGTTCAGACATTGAAATACTAAATTCGCCTCTTTGTGAAAAAGGTGACGGTTTAACAAAATGCTTTGCATTTTCGGTTGGCAGGGACTGTCAAAAAAGTATCCCCAAAACAAAGAAATTGTACCAAAAAAGTTGACAATACAAAGCGGCGTATTGCGCGAATGTCGGCCATATTGGATTCCCATCATGCATTGTAGTTGGTCACGTGACCACGAATTTGCATCTAAAGTGGATTCTTGAAAGGTTCAAGCAAAGAAGTCGGTTTAGACTCCAGCAAAGATGCATATTTCAATTTCTTAATAACAAAATACGATTATTTATTATTGGTTGCGAATACAGCATTCCAGAACTATTATAAAACGTTTCATAGCGGGGTCTGGGGTTTAAGGGGTGGGGGTAGGAGGGGGTAACATTGTGCCCCTGGTCCTGACAGGGTTGTACAATGTTCTGTTTAACTGTTTTCTTTTTAATGGCCAACGTGTCAGGCATGCAGGGTTCTATAATATGTCAATGGCAGGGCGATTCCTCAATTCTCTAAATATTTCTTTGACACTTGTTTAATCCACAGTCATCTTCTGTTATCATTTTTATTAAATGCATGTAAACGAATCCGCCTTCGGTTTGCATTATTCTTGACAATTGAGGGCGCTGTAACGACTGTATTCGCTATGCCCCGCGTTCGCTCGTACCCCCCGTCCTTCAAACAGGATGCTGGGATACTCTCTTGAGCTTCACAGAATATTGTGAAGGAAGTGGCCTATGACCTATGTATAAAGCATCTGGCTGCAGCTATTCAAGACCGCAGTTAGACAATGTGCGCAAATACTATCCGAAAACTTCCCATAAAAATGCGCACATTCCATATACTGGATGTGATTTCTGTTTCATTGCGGACCATGTGATGCAATCCGACCGTTCGTGATTCAAAACGGAGGCTGAGCAAGTGACGGGAATTACAAATTTACAACACAGATACGTTTTACAGAATTTCCTACATTATTACGCTTTTCAACGAGAAAAAAAACATCTCTAAACTTGGATAAAAGAGTAATGAATCAGTCTTAACGGCCTTTTCAAACCTGGCAGAGTCATGACCTTGTTGACACGCAGGTCACGCAAAATCCAACCAATCAGAGCGTGAATTCATCAGAGTATCCCAGCGTCCTGTTTGCAGGGGGGGGGGGGGTATGAGCGAATGCCCCGCGGGGCATAGACAGACGTGATGCCAATTGACGTCAGTTTTTATATTGCTATAACTAAAAATCGCATCGCTACAATTGTATGTAATTGTGTTAAGTTACAAAACCGCTTGAATGAACGGGTTTTATAGAGAAAATGGCGTCTATTATAAAATGGCGTCGTTATATACGCAATGCTTCATTCACAAAAATGTTGTCTAGATTGGTGTCTCGTGGGGTAACATTCCTTGCAGAAAATGTTTATTAACAAACACTCACCATGATGTAGCTTCTTGAATTCTGTCACGATAGGAATCCTCAACTCTCGAGCAGATTGCTTGCTGAAAAATGATTATATCAACGAAAATGATTATAAGTGTTATTAAATTCACTCAGGGATAACTTGGGGGCCGGTGGGGAGGCATAACACATGCATTGCATGTAAGATTTTCTGTTTGGAGAAATGGGACTTTAATCCTCGATTGTTTGACTATAGTCACTGTTTTGCGTTAACCAACGGCCCTTACGTGATTCACGCATGAGCAACGTCCACACCTTTAATTGTTGAATCAATCCTTATTTGTTGGGTTTTTTTATTTCGAAGTAAAGGAGGTGATCACAAAAAGACATACTTGAGAAATTTGAAAGAAGTTGATCCTCCATCAATATTGTCAACTTTTGCTCACAGCAAATTTTGAATCGGCAGGTTTAATTTAACAAAAACAAAACATTTTTTTTTCGTCTCAAAATCTGCTATTTGTAAACCTTATTTTTTCGGGGGGGGGGGAGCAAAGTTCCTTTGTTCCATGTACAAAAACTCCTCCTGAATTATTGTTAGTAGCAACTAATTCAAAATTTGTAAACTAATGATTCAATATCTCAATGCTGGTTAACAATTTCGTTAAATATCTCATCTAACAGGGAAAAAAACCTGCAAGTTTCAAGAAACGTCAAATGATTCAAAAGTGTGCGATTTCGTAGGAGTCGCAATAAGCATGTATTCAGAAAGTAAACATCGCAAAAAGAAAAGTCCACACTCATTGGAGGGGTGACTTTGAATCTGATCGTCTTATAATGACGTCATTTATGATCTTTGGGAAATTTTGAGAGTTACATTTTGAAACTTCGTCTGCTACCAAAGACTGTTAATCGTCCAAACATTGACAACGATTTATGAAAAATGATGCAGTTTGAAAACTTGCAAATTAAAGATTACACGATGAGAAATTTCTAAGCGCAAACTGCACAGTGGCGGAACAGAGCGAGGGTCATTCAATTTTGCGCAACCCGTTTTCAAATATCGTGATATTGTGCAAGCAGAAATTTAGTTGTTACCTTTTGACTCTTTCGGTGCCCCAAGAGTGGCCAACTAAAAGTTGGAAAACTTCACTACTAAAAGTATGGACTTCACGTTTTGCAGAAATCAAAATATCTCTTATAGGCCTATGGGTATTTGGTAGTGATCCAAAAGTTGACAAACGAATCAGTTAAATTTACTTTTGGGAAAAATATACTGGACTTTTAGACCAGATAACTTGCCAATTAACGTATCGGATGCATAATGGCTGAACTATGCAACGGAATTAGCCTCCTGTGCTAGTGGAACGATTTTGAACAGAACTATGAAATCGATTTTGGAAAGTAAACGGGGAAAAAAATTAGCCACAGTCGTGGTCAGGATAACAGAAGCTAAAAGGACCTGTTTTGCTCACAAAAATGCTTAAACCAAACGGAGGAGCTTCAATTAAAAGGAAATCCGCATCATTAGAACTGTTGGCCAAAGTAACAAAACAGTTTCTGCTCGAAGAAAATTGGAGATCTGGTTTCGTAAAACGTTTGACACTTTTTAGTATGAAATTTGAATTTTTAGATTGTTCCATCCACTTTCGAGGTGCTGAGAGAATCTCCAAATGAAACCAACATTTCAGCTGGCAAAAATGTGGAAAATTTAGGGGCTCCATAATGAGTGACGTAAAAGTCAAATAACAGACAATAATCTTGAAGTAACGTTCTAGAATTCTACTACGAAAGGATTCCTCAACACTCGAGCAGATTGCTGGATGAAAATAATACCAACGAAAATGAGTCATTGAAAATCCACTCGCAGATATCTTGAAGGCTGGAGGGGGAGGCATAGCTGAATTTCACAAGTAAAACAGAGGCAAAGATTTTTTTGATTTGGATCAAACATTTGTATTGCGTAGAATGCGTTCACCAACGGACGGCCCTGACCTGACTCAAGCACGAGGAATATTTATTTTTTGGAAGGATTTACTTTTATAAAATCAAACGAAGTAAACTACAAACAAAGGATTTTTTTTATACAAATCTTATTTTAAAAAAATCAGGGCACCGGTATGGCTAATAGCATCATCCACCATCTTTTTGTCAACCGATTGTGTCCAAGACAATCTTTAGTTTTTGTGAAAATCTGTACCAACCGCACAATGGAAAACAGTCCATATATTTAGCGAAATACCACTATGATTGCTTAAAAGTAACTTAATGATGAAACCGAAATGGAGCACTGTGAACAAGCGAAACTGTGAAACAGCGAAACTGCGTGCATGATCATCCGGTCCGATTATACATGTATTACGCCCTCTAAGAGTGAAAGTACAGAGAATTTAGTTCGACCAGTAACACGTTTATCTAACAATATTAGATTGCAACTAAACTAAACAAGTGCGAGTGCGCAATAAGCTCTGGTCGTGTTGCAAGAAGTCTTGCATAAAGTCTTGCATGAAATCGATCAAAATGATCCCTGCCAGAGCTGAAAAATGCGACACCTAAAAATGTGACACCGGTGGCACATATTATGGAACACCATAATTTTGGTCAATTTTCAGGGACAGACAGACAGACCAACTGGCCGACCGACCGAACGACCACAAAGTGACAACCCGGCTTCGAGAAGCGAGGTGGTAATAAAATTCTCCACATTTTCCAAATATGATCATATTTTTTTTCAATGGGCCAATAAGGCCAAGCTTCCATGTAATCCTCACCCCTACTATACACCACAAGCCTGTATAGACTCCCATTGGCCAGACCCTAACCACTGCAGGCACAAAGGCACCCAATGCCTTTGTGCAGTAGTTGGAGATCTTAGTGGCCAACCCCTTTGTGCCGCCGATCACTTTTAACCCCTCGTGCCGCCCAGAGCTCAGACAGGTTGTAAACAATCCCGGACCATGTGAATGATCTATATTTTGTGCATGTCCAGGCATGCGGGGGTTATTGACCTAGAAACACGTGTGGTGATACAATTCTTTATGTGGCTACTCCGCGTATTTTTTTGCGCTCGAAGCTCGAAGGGTTGCTCCTGCCTGAGCTTGAAAATGATGGAACCTAATTGTGGGGATCCCACACTAGCGCACTGCTTGGATTGTTAGCAATCGTGTATCAGTATCATAGCCACGCAAATAAAAATCACCGTTTCAGTCCTCAGGCAAGTATATTTCGCAGGCATACAAAGAAGAGAAAATAATATCAAGCCTATACCGCGGTCGTTGTTGTGTCAACATTAATCCTCATATGCATATTCTAAATCCTACGTTGATTAACACACTATGTGCACAAATGTATTTTTTTTTCTCTCGGGAAGACCATAATTGTTTCAAGCACTCACCTCGCAAAATCTTGTTCTTGCAGTCCGTTCTCTCGGTTGTCGTCTGCAGGATGTGCTGCGTCGTTGTGACGGTTGAAGCGGCAAAGAGTGTCTTATATCTTGTCATCGGTTTGCCGAGCAGTGACTGATAAACTTGGACCCGGCTCGTGAATGGCCCCTGCGTGCTGGCAATCTAACATCACCGATCGATAAGGCGGAAGTAAATATGTCAATGTGATATCGGTCAGTCAAGGGCTAACAAGGATGTCAGGTTGGTGTAGCTGTAAATTTCCTCGCCTTCCATTAGAATATTTCAAAGAATATTCTTCAAGAGTTTTTCACCCACATCTAAAGCTGTGATTTTGTTTTACATTGTCTTCTCGTTACTCGGCACATGGGAGACCAGTGCATTCGACTGAATGGGCTACGCAGTTACAATAAGAATTATAAAAAAGGAGACAAACACCTTGTCATTTGTTGTACCTAAACTGCACAGATTATCAAACAGAAATAAATGTTGCTATTGTCAATAAGTATGTAATTATGTTCTTAAAACAAAATAAGCGTTTATCACGTCTTTTGTAACCTAAAGAAATAAATCATTCATGTGTAAAGACGATACTGGTTGAGTTTAATTTAATCACCCCTTCCATCCTTCTGAACAGTGTTACTCTATTTTTGGAAAAATTCAAAATATCCGTCTGTGAAAAAACAATATTTGTAAAATGCTTTGGTAGGCGAAACCCTGGCTGATGCCTGCGTTTTCCAACCAAGTGAGATAGGTTTAATTAATGAATGAGGTTTAATTAATGTTTTAATAAAGAGACCATTTATAATAACAAATACGTATTAGAAAAGGAAAAAAAATATGTATATATTTAATATATAACTTACTAGGCAATGCAGATATTACCCAACGCTGCAACTTCAAAGTAGTCGTAAACATGATTAAGGCTAGGTTTGATTATCTTGAAATGAACGTTAGACAGATATTGTTTTTCTCCCACTTCGTGAGAAAGCGACAGTTGTTTGAAACGATAAGACATGCACGGGAACCTGATAGGGATTCAGTTGTTTACGTGGTGGTACCTCGTATTGCTTTTAGTTCTACTGATAAGTAGAACAGATGGCGACAATTGCTTCTAACGTTGACAAAAATGCCAACGTCGGTTTGAAGTACAATATTTCCGAACCGGAGGGGGGGGGGGGCGCAATCTTTGATACGTTTCAACTCACGCCACTGAGAGCCAAACTCATAATAAGGCCAAACAACTAGTTCTGCTTCAGATAACGTGCCTTTCAAAAATTGGGTCGGTAGTCAGAAGATATTTGTATTTAGCAAATTTCTACGTGTTGAATGAATGGAGTATTCAAATCATGTGCGTACTTACGGCCCGAAATATTAGTGGAGATTTTACGTCGTATTCATTGTACAAGTGCTCATCGTTTGTAACATAGAGATCTGGACTACACGGTCACACAGCCTTACATGCATATACTTGGTGGGGAAGACCTTTGCTTCCCTTCCATTGTTATATCAGCCGGTGCAACCGGCTGATACATTGTGGTCCTCCTGTATCTTCGTCTTCGTCTTCAGCTACTTCTTCTTTCTCATCTTGAGCCTTTAAAATTAGTATAACTGCCAAACGCTTTGACCAACTTCAACTAAACATGGCCATATTGACAAATGACCTAAGCTTCATATTGGGTGTGGTCAGATCGGCGTCAAAGGTTACCTAGTGGTCACTAGGGTTCATTTTATTGAAAATTACATAATGCTCCTTCTCCCACGGTCTTCATCCCTTGATAGCCAAACTTGGTCAGTTGCATCCCTGGACCGAGCCTCATACAGGGTGTGCACAGAATTTGGCCAGTGGTCACTTGATAGTCAATAGGGGTCATTTTACTTTTTGCCAAAATTATTCACTTGACTTGAACAATGGTTTGTCAATTATATGCCTAGCCCATACCACATACTGCATTTTAGTAGATTTTAGGCAGTGGTCACTCAATGGTCATTTTGCTGTATTTGCCAAATTTCGTGGCCGATTTCAGCCAAATTTGGACATAATTTTCCTTGACTTGAGTCCTGTCTTAAGTGACCAGCATGAGGTCAAAGGTCACCTGGTGGTTACCAAGGGGTCGTTTTCTTAGTATATACAAAAGGCTTCTTATTAATATCAACTTGATCAGTTATCTTTGGACCAAGCCTCATATGGGTTGTTCACATAATTTGGTCAATGGTCACCTAATGGTAAGTAGGGGTCATTTGTACTCTTTGCCAAAATTCTTCACCTAATTTGAACAAGTGTTCGTCAATTACATCCTTAGCCCATACCAAATACTGCAATTTGGTGGATTTTATGTAGTGGTCACTCAGTGGTCATTTTGCCCAATTTCGTGGCCGATTTCAGCCAAATTTGGACGTGATCTTCTTTGATCTGAGTCCTATCTTTAGTTGCCAGCATGTGGGGCCAAAGGTCACCTAGTGGTCATTAGTGGTCACTTTCTTCACATTTCGGCCAAATTTGGACATGATCTTCCTTGACCCTAGAACTATCTTAAGTGACCAGCATGTGGGGTCAAAGGCCACCAAGTGGTCATTTTCTTCAAAAATACAAATCGCTTCTAATTAATGTCAAACTTGGTCAGTTACATCTTTGGACCTGGCCTCATATGGGGCGTTCACATAATTTGGCAATAATAGTATATGGCCACCTAATAGTCAGTAGGGGTCATTTTACTTTCGAAAGGCTGGGCTGATATCCATGCTTCGTGAAGCACCTAGCTCTAGTTTTCCTTTGTTTCCATTGAAATCTCAAACTCCATATGTAATTCCCTTATGGGGCAGATTGAAGAATCCTGTACATGTAACGCAGGGGCTTGGAAGACTCAACCGTTGAGACAACTCGACTACGGGACAATTCGACCGTTGAGACAACTACACTGTTGAGACAACTCGACCGTTCAGACGACTCGATCGTTGAGACAACTCGACCGTTGAGACAAGTCGCCCGTCAGCTTCTGCAGGCGTGATGGTTTGGTGGGACTCAATCGAAGTTTAGTTTTTAGAACCAGGTTGTGGATTGTCTGCTGTGTCCAGGTTTGAAAATTAAATGGAGGGCCGGGGTACGCATACGGATTGGGTAAGCCTGACGGGATCCAGTTGGGCTTTGCTCGGCCGGGCCGGTTAGATATGGCTGGGGTTGCTGGACGAGATAATCGGGCTTGATTCGGCTAGGACTGGGATGTGCTGGGGTTGCCAAGCTGGGAGCGGGCGGAGGGTAAGGGCACCGGCGGTTTTGTTTTGCTTTCGTTGGGGGGAGGGGCGAGGCATTGAGGCATTTTGCGTGCGTGATCGGTGGGGCTCGGTCGAACTACAATTTTGAAACCGGGTTGTGGATTGGTAACCGTGTCCGGGTTTGATCAATAGGTGGAGAGCGACGGGTACGGTTTGGTGTAGTCTGACGGGATATAACTTTCGGCTGGGTGGGGTTGATGGGGTTGACGAGGTGGTCGGGTTTGGCTCGGCTGCTGTGTTTTGCTGGGGGGTAGCCAAGCGCATACAGCTGGGTGCGTTCGATCGACAGGCAGGTAGGGGAACCCTAGCTCAGTGGCGTAGCTAGGATTTTTTTTAGTGGGGCGGTGCACAGGGGGACATCAGAATATCATAGAGGGCACATATCACAAACGTCCTGTTACAGTTTTTCCCAGTTGGGTCCCATAATGCTTCGCTATATCCATTGACATAAGAAATTGTAAACAGTAATCCTTTGGCTAACTGAAAAAAAATACAACTTACAAAAAACATTTTTGGTTGGGGAAGGAAAAGGGGCATTATCAGTATTTTGGTGGGGGAACCTGAGGGGCACGGAACATGGGTGTGCTGGGGGGTGTTCTGTGAACGTCATAATTTGGAAGTTGACATTAAAATACGTAAATTACACTTTGCAAATAAAATAACCAAATCCACTGAATAAATCCATTACATGCTATCATGAGCACACGGTAAGGAAACGAGATTCAAATGATTTCGTATTTCTTGAGTACTTCATCAGAAACGAGTTTGTTCTTTTTGTTCAACTTTGCAGCATCCGTGTTGATGCGTTGTTGAGACCACTATTTATGTGGCGCGCCCTCTATTGAACGAAACTTAAAATATTCTACGGCGTGCGGATGTATGTCTTGGCGGTGCGAGACCACTAGTTTTATTCAGTGCGCCCTTTCTCGAAAGAATTTGTTTTAGTTGTTTGACGGTTTCTCACGAATTTTAATCTCCTCATGTAAGACATGAAGACCGATCACTTGCTGAACTTACAACTAAATATAGCTTGACCTGGTGAGCTTGGGTTATTGCTCAAACAACGAGTATTATTTTTTTTTTCCATGGACGTTGACTTTTCATTTTTCATTTGGTTTGTATTTTTCACGTTTAAAACACTATATTTCTTTCGGGTATGCTCTTTCTCATTGTTTGATGGTTTCTCATGAAATTAAATCTCATAATGTAACACAGTCATCAAGACAAATCACTGAATATTCAATTTTGAAATACAGAACAAACTCGTTTTGGAGGCAACAACTCAAGAAAAACAAGTTACATTTCAATGAATGTTCGTGCACTCATTTGTCATGATGTTTAACATGAACAGATTTAATTTCATAAGAAAAGGTTAAACAATCAAGCTATTATGACCGTAACAATACAGGGTTTTATTCGCGACAAATACAATCCTAATGGAAGTCAACGTGGATTTCTAGCGTTTCAAACACTAGATTGTTACGAATATATTATATTTATAGCTTCACAGTTTCTCACACCATTCAAACTACTTCTGCTACACAACGTGAAGACTAATTGCACGAAATTTCAACTGAATCCATTTCGTATTTCTTGAGTAGTTCATCGGAAACGAGTTTGTTCTTTTTGTCAAATTTTGCAGCATCCGTGTTGATGCGTTGTTGAGACCACTATTTAATTGGCGCGCCATCTATTGAACGAAACTTAATTATTCTACGGCGTGCGGATATATGTCTTGGAGGTGCAAGACCACTAGTTTTATTCAGCGCCCCCTTTCTTGAAAGATTTTTGTTTAGTTGTTTGACGGTTTCTCACGAATATTAATCTTTTTTTCATGTTCGAATTTTAATCTCCTCATGTAAGACATGAAGACCGATCACTTGCTGAACTTACAACTAAATATAGCCTGACCTGGTGAGCTTGGGTTATTGCTCAAACAACGAGTGTATTATTATTTTTTCCATGGACGTTGACTTTTCATTTTTCATTTAGTTTGTATTTTTCACGTTCAAAACACTACATTTCTTTCGGGTATGCTCTTTCTCATTGTTTGATGGCTTCTCATGAAATTAAATCTCATAATGTAACACAGTCATCATGACAAATCACTGAATATTCAATTTTGAAATACAGAACAAACTCGTTTTGGAGGCAACAACTCACACAAGATTGTTACGATCATATTATATTGGTAGCTGCACAGTTTCTCACGCCATTCAAACTACTTCTGCTACACAACATGAAGACTAATTGCACGAAATTCCAATTGAATCCATTTCGTATTTCTTGAGTAGTTTATCGGAAAAGAGTTTGTTCTTTTTGTCCAATTTTGCAGCATCCGTGTTGATGCGTTGTTGAGACCACTATTTATGTGGCGCGCCCTCTATTGAACGAAACTTAAAATATTTTACGGCTTGCGGAGGTATGTCTTGGCGGTGCGAGACCACTAGTTTTATTCAGCGCGCCCTTTCTCGAAAGATTATTTTTTAGTTGTTTGACGGTTTCTCACGAAATTTAATGTCCTTATGTAAGACATCAAGACCGATCACTTGCTGAACTTACAACTAAATATAGCTTGACCTGGTGAGCTTGGGTTATTGCTCAAACAACTAGTGTATTATTTTTTTTTCCATCGACGTTGACTTTTCATTTTTCATTTGGTTTGTATTTTTCACGTTTAAAATACAATATTGGTTACGGGTATGCTCTTTTTCATTGTTTGATGGTTTCTTTTGAAATTAAATCTTATAATGTAACACAGTCATCATGACAAATCACTGAATATTCCATTTTGAAATACAGAACAACCTTGTTTTGGGGGCAACAACTTCAGAAATACACGTTACATTAAAATGAATGTTCGTGCACTCATTTGTCATGATGTTTGACATGAACAGATTTAAATTCATAAGAAAAGGTCAAACAATCAAGCTATTATGACCGTAACAATACAGGGTTTTAATCGCGACAAATACAATCCTAATGGAAGTCAACGTGGATTTCTAGCGTTTCAAACACTAGATTGTTACGATCATATTATATTTATAGCTCCACAGTTTCTCACGCCATTCAAACTACTTTTGCTACAAATCGTGAAAACTAATTGCACGAAATTTCAACTGAATCCATTTCGTATCAAACATGTAGACTTGGACGTGTCTCACTTAAAATATGTTTAAGGATAGACATACTTGCAGATTCCAGATTGGTCATAGATGACCATGGTTAGTATCATCATGGGTATTGCTGGATTAAATCATGGCAAATTGCATTCTTTGCAGGGGGACAAACTCCAAGAAACTGCCCAGTTGCATGAGAGTGACATTCTCCGGACCCAACGTGAGGGCAGCATCTGTGGTTCTTGATAACAGCGTCACCAACATCAGGGACTAAGCTCGCTCGAAATTTCAGGCACTCAAGAAGTTGTCATTGCCAGCGAAACACAGTCTGGCTTTCTTGTTTGGCTGCATTGGGAGAGGGCGCCATTTCGACCAGGCCGAGGATGTGGAAAGCGGAGCCTTTCATGAGGTCTTTCCCGACACGCCCCTTGTGGGGTTCTTTGGGGGCGGGGAGTACGGAGTAAAAAAAAATATTAACCAAAATACCCTTGAAAATTGCAAAACAAAAAATGAAAAAAAGGTTTAAATTGGACACGAAGGTGCATTTTTAAAGATCGCATTAAAACACACACTTGTAAATAAGTTGCGAGTGTCTTGTAACAACATTGATAAGTTGTGCTGTGTTTTCAGTGTGTCCCGTTGAAATTGAACCTTCAACGGCTCCACAAGTACCGTCACATCAGGCCCTCAGTGAACGCGGTTTGAGGGGATTCATATCAAGCCATATTAAGCGTTTCAATGCTGTTCCAAATCATAGCGACACTTTTCGTTTGTCTCAACGTGAAAAACATAAAATTCAATACTTCACCATGCAGCAGTGGCGTAACCAGAGAGAGGAAGGGGGCAGGGGGCACCTTGCCCCTCCCCCCGCACTTCCCGGCGGGGAGAGCTTGAGACGGTTCAAGGAGCTGTAAACCCTGGATGCTGGATGAGGAAGTAGGAGAGACCACAGAGAAGTTTTCTTGGAAGATCAGCAAGGAAGGAGTCACTACGCTCAAAGAGAAGGTAGAATCTCCTTCTTGCGCTCAATCACCCCATACAGTGGATACTATTTTAAGCCACTTTGTCACACTTTCGCGTATCCTAATTCCTTATGACTTCCTTATCAAAATTTTTCAATACGCAGCAGTACGCTCAAAACGTCGAACTTTTTTTAATACTTTGACTTATGTGCGACGCACATCTAGCGTACAAGTAACGAATTTATTTTTCGGGCTGCGAATAGGTCAGTATGCAGTGCGCATTCTGAGCGTATTCCGGACGCACCCGACTTATGCCGACCGCATGCCTGACGCAATACGTCGGCATTCGCTGTGAGTTCGTTCAGCGTGCGTTTTCCAATTAAGGTAACCCATGACTGGACCCCTGTCCTCAATTACTCGGTGATGTTTCACGTGTGTCCTCGATTTATATCATGTAAACAATGCCACACTTACACACAACACAACTATACACGACTCTTGGAGGAGGCAGAGAGGGTGCATATGCACCCCAAGTACAACCAGCACGACCGGCACCCACACTCGGAGGGAGCACTAACTCGAGCTACAAGGATGGGGGTATCAGACATGTGTTTTTCTGCACAATTCTCCTATTTTATTCGGTCCGAGAGGCAGGGTGTGTCCATGGACTTAAATAAATGCATAGGCCTAGGATAATTTGCTTTCCATGCATTTTGGTCGTTTCCAATAATAACACGGGAAACACCACTCAAATTCTGTTGAAATTTCAGCTCAGTTGATATTCAAACTTTTTTGACAAAACAATGAAAATACAATACACATGATCACAACACACGATTTCGTCAACAACACTCTTTATTTAAAAGTCAGTTAATATTAACTGATCGTAGGAATTCACCTACATTAATTTCACGGGGTGTACGTTACCAGTCTATAATCCAAGACTGAGTAAGCATTTTAATATGTAATAGGTATTTACTTTTCGGAAAATTGCGAATGATATATGCCCTTAAACGATATTGGTAATATACGAGACGTTTCGATGAACTTCATCACGGATAATTATGTGAAAAAAGACAAACTGTGGAGAGGACCAAGTGTGGGTGAATTAAACGGAATTAGGTTTTGATGAGTTTGATGTTTCGCCTCAAATACCGCTCCTGTTATAACTGGCCACTTGCGGCTGGTTTTGTAAGAATAAATATGAGAAAACAAAACTGTACAAAGGATCAAGTGTGGGTAAAATAGACGGAAATAAGTTTTAATGTGTTTGATGTTTCCCCTTAAATTCCGTTCCTGTCATAACTGCCCTCTTGGCGGCTGGTTTTGTAAGAATAAATATGCGAAAACAAAATTGTACGAAGGACCAAGTGTGGGTAAATTAAACAGTAATAAGTTTTGATGTGTTTGATGTTTCCCCTTAACTTTCCTACCTGTCATAACTGACCTCTTAGCGGCTGGTTTTGTAAGAATAAATATGCGAAAACAAAACTGTACAAAGGACCAAGTGTGGGTAAAATAAACAGTAATAAGTTTTGATGTGTTTGATGTTTCGCCTCAAATTCCGTTCCTGTCATAACTGCCCTCTTAGCGGCTGGTTTTGTAAGAATAAATATGAGAAAACAAAACTGTACAAAGGACCAAGTGTGGGTAAAATAAACGGAAATAAGTTTTAATGTGTTTTGATAATTATGAGTAAAAGACAAACTGTGGAGAGGACCAAGTGTGGGTAAAATAAACGGAAATAAGGTTTAATGCGTTTGATGTTTCCCCTCAAATTCCCTTCGTGTTAAAACTGACGTCTTTGCGGCTGGTTTTGTAAGAGCAATTATGAGAAAACAAAACTGTACAAAGGACCAAGTGTGGGTAAAATATACGGAAATAAGTTTTGATGTGTTTGATGTTTCCTCTTAAATTCCGTTTCTGTCATGAAACTCTCTGTTTTGACGATTTCATTTTTAGTATAATAATGGATACATGTCACATGCCTCCCTCAACCTTCAAGTGGCATCATCAGCAATAAATTATGTCAACACATACCAGAAAACCAAGTGAAAAAAACAATCTGTATACATAACTATATATCGTATGTGACTACTTGCACAGATGAGGATGGACCAACTTAATAAAACGAACTGTGTTCACAAAGCCGCTTTCATATGAAAGTTTGACTCCTATGGAATCTGGTCTTCTTTCCTTATAATAGACTCCAACCCTCACACTGTTTTCTCACTGTCCTAATTTGGCCTAAACTTCATTCAGGCATGCGCAATACAACCAAAGAGAGTCCGTATTTCATAGAGTCCAAATTTTACTCTACGCTGGAATATATCAGCCGCGCTGACGTTGTATTATGTGCCCATTTTTGTTTACATTTTCTGAAACTATCGGTTAGTAATTGTTGAGGTTTCCCTGGCTATTTTAAATATTTATCATCCAAATTCACCGACTCTAATACATGTATTCCAATTCGTTCAGCAAACTCGATTTACTGCATTTACAATGTTTAATATCGACCTTTTATCATACAATTTCAATTTTAGTTCAAGCAAATTAACGCAATGGGTGCACATTTTTTTCGTCAAAGAATTTTCGATTTGTCTTGTCTACGCCGAACTGTGTTCTTCATAAAACAAATGTGTCTCATGCCAAACAATTTAATCATCATTTTGGTCAATTTCGCGTTTCTTCGTTGTGATATCTTCAATAGGAGGCATATATGCCGCTGATACCAATGATTTTCTATTCCCTCCCCCCTGTTTCTTCATAAATTAATTGTTGTTTCATTTTCCTAAAAACGTGAAGACTCAATTATTACGAGTACGAGTACTTGTATTTCCGAATACGGCCATACGGCAAATGGTTCATTGTGCGTAATTGGCCCAGGCCCAGTCAGACCGATATACAGACTCACTCACGGCTAGATGTGTTTGTCCGGACGTGCACAGAGAAAAATCAGGAAACTTCGATTTCTCCCCAAGCCAATCAACTATTCCAAACTGAAAGTATCGAACGAACGCCAAGTTGGTGCAGTGAACTCAGGGAACAGTTAATTACCAAAAGACAGTTGTTGACTCGAGTCTATGACTCGGACTCGAGTCGCTTTTTTTTTTTTTGACTGAAGATTGACTTGACTTGGGAAAAATAACTTGAGACTTGACTTGACTAGAAAAGAAATATGACATAAGACTTGACTTCACTTGAATAAATTTGACTTGCTGACCTAAACACGTTTATTAAAGTTCCAAAAACACAAACCTCTGGTCGTACGTGCGCACTAGCATAATCGGCTGAAAAGAATGCAGATACTACACATCGAATTAGCAACCAGCACGCGATAGCTGGGAATCCTGAGCCTGCCACACATCATGTACATGACTATCTACGTGCGTGTGTTATGGACAGCGTATCATACTCAACATCATGCATGGTGAAGTTTGTGCCATGCGTAGTCTGAGTACCATCCGTTGTTATATAGCGGTTGTTCCATAGAGACCATAGGCTACACGTACACATTGAGTGGTTTACCGGTAAGCGTGCTAAACGCATTTTGGGTTTAAACGACTGGTAAACGGCTGCTACCCCCAATCCCCCATAAAGCAACAAGAATTCACATCATGTATCAAACGAAAACGTTCGGACGGACATTTTGTCAGAGCGTCCTTCAAACATTCAACGTGATGGAACAAGATTAAAAATATTATATCAATATGCGTTTTTAGACTCTTTGGACACAAATAAAGTGTTTGAGACACGATGTTTCAAAAGAATTTGTTTTGTATCTCCTTACATTCCCAACCCCGGTTCCGTCGTCGAACACATAAACTGGATCCCGTTTAAGTATTAATACTATCTGAATCTAATATATATATAAAAAAAAATTGACTTCGGAATTGACTTGACTTGTGAAAAAAATGACTGGAGACTTGACTTGACTTGCTAAAATTTGACTTGGGACTTGACTTTGAAAAAATGACTTGGTTACAACTAAAGCCATTGGTCGATGAAAAGACTCACGCGATGAACATTAGTAATAATGGGCCTCTACCTTAATTTGCCAACTTGAAAATCAAGCACGTGTTGTTTTGGCCGCACGGAAGGCCGTTTCAAAATAATACGCCCTTTGTTGGCGAGTTGTAGTTAGTGGTAAAATCGTGTGACAACTAAGCGCGATGCATTATACATTCCGCGCGCCGATCCTTTTCTTGCATTGTTGGAATTGAATATCCCCCAATGATGTAAACAACTATTTCTTTGTATAACCCTAAAAGGCCGGGTTACTTTGAACATCTCTCAGCCGGGGGAGGGGATATTCTGCCCTCCCCCCCCCCCAAGATCTCGGCCATCGAGTTACGAAACTTTTTTGAAACTCGGTACATGCATAGAGCAACTCATCATAAATATACCCAAAGAAGTTTCATGACTATAATCATTGATAATTAATTATTCATATGTACGATTGGTAATTGTTCTCTGTGTTCACGACGTATAATGGGAAAGTTTAGTTCTCACGGCGCGTGGTCCGATTTTTATGTTTTGGTATCGAAAGATGCGCAAGGCTCGAGGCTAAAAATTCATAACAGCTCGGGTCGCGAAATTCTAATCTATTGACGATGCGTACACAGCAACGCGTGTAAAATTGCCCCGTGGGCAAGATGGCGCATATTAGCGTGAAGCACCATATTGCATAAATTAACATGACAAGCACATTGACACTGACAGAGCCTGGGACCGAGTTGACTTGAGACCGAGTTGACTGGGAACGATTTGATGTGAGAACGAGTTAACCTTTACCGAGTGGACAGAGTTTGCGTAGGACCAAGTTGACCTGGAACCGAGTTGACTTAGAACGGATTGACCTGGGACCAAGTTGACTCGGACCATGGTTGAATAAAAGCGTTTTATCCCCCCCCCCCGCTCGGACCGAGTCGGTTTGGGACTAAGTTGACTCGAACCCACGTAAAGCATGTGCACTGCAAACACAAATCACGTAATGAAGTGAACTTGAACGTGTATTTTTAATTTGCCTTGTAAAGGCCAAGTGGTGGTTGGTTGTCTCTCGGGAGCCGAGGAGTAGGTACATGTAGGCCTACGAATTTACAGCATTCCAACATTACGCACGCGTTGCTACCCTGCCCTGATGAAAGACACTACCGTAAGAAAATTGGACAACTTTCATAGGTGAGCACTATTTTATCTTTATATTTTCTACTAGATTGACTAAGGCAATGTGAATGTTTTTTATTAACAAAAGTAACATGTAAATGTACATACAAACATACGTACACATGCATGTACTTCATGCATTTTAATGCAAAGTGTTTATCTTGAGATTCCGTCTTCGACTTTGTTTACTTTGCGAATGGACAAAAGTCGGCGCGCGGTGAGCAGTGTTTATGTAGCACGAAATCTTTTTGAAGAAAGTGATTACGATTAAAATATACTGATTGTCCTTACATTGCAATATCTTTAATTTAAAATTATGTCATTCTTTCATTGTTCCTGTCAATTGTCGAGATTCTTGATGGGTCAAATTATCAAATATCATGACAAAATATTGAACGAGATTTCATTTGAATGCGAAGTGTTTATTTTGCGATTTTGCCTTTACAACTATGTTTACATCGCGAATGGAGAGAAGTCGGCGCGCAAAGACAAGTGAATATGTAGTGCGCCATCTTTTGTTAGAAATTGATAACGATTTAATTACGGAGTGTCCGTACACTGCAATTTGCCTTAATTATATTTATGTCATTCTTTCACGGTTCCTGTCAACTTTAGAGATTTTTGTGTCAAAATATCATGGCAAAATATTGAACGAGATTTCACCTTTACAATAACTATGTGTAACCGGGGAGAGGGAGAGTGATATGAATTAGTTTTAAACGTGGCACTCTCCTGAAAACCGAGTGGTTCCACTAAATAATTTGGGTGGAGCAAAGTCTTTTGGACGTCTCAATAATATCACACATTTTTTTTTATTTATAACACAATTAAATTGATTTCAAATTTATGAGACAATGTATTTACAAATGTATATCTGGTGTTAACAAAAGAATTAGTGTATAAAGAACTTTGGTATAAAAGGAACTTGGGTATATAAAAAGAACGACAGTCAAAAGGGAATTGGAAATGGGCTGTCTAGATCTATCCAATGATCTGAAATGCATAAGAAACCAGGAAATCACTAATGAATTATGGGAAAACTTTCAAATCAAAGTACATTATTAAAGACATCATTAAATTCAAAGTAATTTGAGGAAACACTGTTTTCCTTATTTTTAAATCAAAGAATACTTTTATAAATACATCAGGAAGTGAACAGAAGTTGCATACAAAGATTATGGCATAAAAAGATTCAGGCATAAAAAGTTAAATAACAAACAAGGGATATGGCATAAAAAGATTCAGGCATAAAAAGTTAAATAACAAACAAGGGATTCACTCACCACTTGGGATGATCTACGTTCATGCCTTCCTCTCCGTGCTCGATGTTAAAATCGAAGAATCAGCAGCAAAATTGAAGAAAATAATGCAGAAAACTGCAGTGCCGGCAACGCCGGATATCAAATTATATTGCTGCTACAACGGGGAGCCGCACCCAAAATTTGCAGTAATAAAAGTGGAGTATACAATGCTCGCTATAAAATGCTGGTCGCAAAGCAGGAGCAGGAGCTGGAAGATGTCAACTCAAAGTAGAGTTAGAACGGAATCAACGATATTTAGGACCTAGCCCTACAAGAAAACTATACGAAACGCCCGGAATGCCAGCTATCTAACTTAAACAAAGCGCGTGGAATGTAGAACTCGCCTGCTCGCTACGCCCTTTGCATAGTTTCAAAAGTAGCGGGCAAAATTCTTGGTGACGCGCGCTGTGCTAAACAAAAGGTTTAGTTGGCCACAAGAGGGCGCTTGGCAAAAAGATGATAGATCGTAAGGCAACGCTAATGGCTGACAAAGTGACATGCAAGTAATTTACTAAAGTTACGACATGTGATGCATGAAGGAGTAGGGAACCTGTCGGGTAAAGTTGTGTACGAAAACCCGACCTGGTTACACATGTTTACATCGCGAATGGACAGACGTCGGCGCGAAGTTAGCAGTGTTTAAATGGCGCGCCCTCTTTTTGAAGAAATGTATAACGATTAAAATACAGAGTGTCCTTACACTGCAATCTCCTTAAATTATATTGTTGTTATCTTTCCCGGTTCTTTACAATTATCGAGATTTTTGTGTCAAATATCATGGCAAATTATTGGCCAAGATTGTATTTTAATGCAAGGTGTTTATCCTAAGATTTCGCACAATTTGTTTAAATCATGAAGGACAAAAGGCCTGTGTTTACTGCAAAATTCAATTTTATCGACTGAACTATAAAATATTTTACACACAGCACGAATGGGTTTCATGTTTAAGTATTGATTGGAGATCATGAATAATGCATTAATGAGCGGATTGGCTAGCCCAGCAGAAACGTGGTTAGACAGAGGCAATGTGTGGGCTGTTGTCACGTGGAGATGACCACTTCGTTGCAGTAACTGAATGTGGAAACATCGTTATCGCTATTCTCCTGTTCAGCTTCAAGTTTACCCTTCGAATTTTATCCGAAGTTATCTTCGAATTTCTTAAAGTAGTTTCGTTGTCTGGTTGAACTAGGATCTCAACGAGTAAAATTCCAAGAATGCCTAAATTCCCCCCGGTCATCAACTCCAGCCACGAACAGGATGGATGCCGGCATTGGCGGGAGGCAGCGCGGGAGACCCAGTACACGGGCCACGCACTCTGGGGTGAGGGCACGTCGTGTTCGGATTGACGATGTGCCGACCCCGATGGTAAGAAGTCAGCAGCCGGCGTTAGGACAACTGGAGCTGCCGATCGAACCTGTATCAGGACCGAGTGGATCTGAGAGCCAACGAGCAAGGCGGGGTGAGTCTGGGGTGTCATCATTGCCTGCAATGAACATTAATCGCGCTTCTTTTTGCGAGCCAGCCACGACTGGCTCACTAGATAGTAGTGGTAATATTAATAGTTCTAGTAATTTTGCACGGGTTGACGGTTCCGTCTCCCAGCTTGGCGATACTTGGAATGTACCGGCACCAGCCATGCCAGCACTTGACCAGAATTTGTCTAGGCCCGACCCGGTCTTTTCAGGCCAGGGCGAGGCTCCGTTAGAGTTTCAAGTACCCCATTGGGGTTAAAGAGAAAATATGGGGTGGGAAATACATATATCTTTCCTTACTTTTTCTTGATCCGGCCGCGACTTCTCTGGTGCAACCAAATGATAAAACCTTAAAGTTAGCGCTTGAAAATGGGGCTATTGTCTGCAAGCCCGAGTCTCCTAAAAGGAAACTCGATACCATCGATAAATGGCTAACTGCCTGTCACACCTTTACGGCCATTTATGCGGTGCGCCACCCTCTCCGGGTAGGCGATTACTCAAATACCCGGAGACGGTGAGGATGGCTGCCTCCCAGTTTAGCGGCTTAGGATGGCGCTCGTAGGACGAGCAGTTTCGTCTGCGCCAGGAAGCTAGTCCGAGCCGTTCCTGGGGGCCATTGGCATGGAGTTGTGGGTTACGGTAGCAGCTGCCGCCGTACTCGCTAATTCCACTCCATCTGCACCACCTAGTTCTGGTGCCACTTTTGCGCATCGTTCATCCAAAGGCGGTGGTTTCTGCTTCGCCTTTAACCAGGCGAAGGGTTGCCACTGGGCGAATTGTAAATTCGCTCATAAGTGCACGAGTTGTAACCGTTTTGGCCATGGAGCGCTAACTTGCCGTGTAGGGTTTTTTTTAGCCGAAACGGCAGCCCTCTTCAGGGATGACTTCTGCGCAGCACAAAACTACTGGCGTAGCTAGTACTAGGAACCCCCCTCCGACGGCTTCGCAGGGGGCTAAACAATTTTCGTTTTTCCAACCCCAATTTAATTTGACATTTTATCCAAAGGCTTTCCGTTTATCCTGATGTTAGAGCGGCGGAATTACTACGTGTAGGATTTTCTGATGGGTTTACTTTACATTACCAAGGTCCCCGTGTGTCGCGTGAGACGAAATGCCTTTCCTCCGCCTCACAACAGCCAAAAATAGTCATCGAAAAGATCAATAAGGAAATTAGCTTAGGTCGGGTAACGGGTCCCTTTCGACAAACCCCCACTTCCCAATCTGCAGTGTTCCCTCATTGGCTTGGTGCCTGAACAACAGCCCAACTCCTTTCGACTTATTCACCACTTATCTTATCTCGAAGGAACATCTATCAATGATTACATCGACAAAGACAAATGTGTCGTACATTATGCAACTTTTGATAGGGCAGTAGAATTAGTCATGGAGGCAGGACCCAACGCCTGGCTGGCAAAATCGGACATAAAGTCTGCATTCCGTTTACTCCCAGTAGCCCCATCTGACTATGAACTACTTAAGTTTACGTTTCAAGGGTTGTATTACTATGATAGATGTTGAGAGCCGATGGGCTGTTCCATATCTTGCTCCCTGTTCGAAACATTTAGTTCTTTCCTTGAATTCATGACCAAACAGATGGCAACCACATCGCTAATAACCCACTATTTGGACGACTTTCTTTTTGTTGGCCATTCTCTAAATGCATGTCATGATTCACTCCAAGCCTTTAAAGTGGTATGTGCGCGTTTGGGGGTACCAATTGCTGAAGAGAAAACAGCGGGCCCAAACAATTACTTATCTAGGCTTAGATATAGATTCTCAACAACATCAGGTTAGAGTTCCTGAGTTAAAGGTGCAGGCTCTTCGCCTTCAACTTGCCAAGGCACTGCGTCAATCTAAGCTAACATTGGTGAAAGTACAATCCCTGGTAGGCTCCCTTAACTTTGTATGTAAAGCGGTCGCTCCGGGACGTGCATTTCTGCGGCGACTCATCGGTTTAACCCGGGATTTATCTCAGCCGCATCACAAGGTGCGCCTTAATCATGGGGCTAAAATGGACCTCATGATGTGGCTTTATTTCCTTGACCATTGTAATGGGGGTTCTCCGTTTCTGACTAATGGCTTGGAGTCAAATGACACACTTGAGCTGTACACAGATGCCGCTGGAAGTATAGGATACGGGGCGTACTTCAAAGGGAAATGGTTTCAAGGGAGATGGCCCGAATCGATAGGTCAGTCACCTCTGTCTATAGCATACTTTGAATTCTATCCATTGGTCGTAGCTGTTTATTGCCGGGGGTCATTTCTCGCAATTTGCTAAGTCATATTCCGCACTGACAACAGCGCTGTAGTTCATATTATTAAAGAGTTTGTGGAATGCTCGAAGACAGTGGCGTACGCAGGATTTTTTCAAGGGGGGTGTTTAAAAATTGGATGTCATCATTTATGACGCTAGAAACGAAGATGGTAAATTGTGTTGGCGCCAGAAATAAAAGATAGTATCAGTGGGCTAAACTTAACGCTAAAATAACAAGTCGGGAGTTTGTGTTGCTGCCAGAAATAAAAGAGGGTATATTTGGACGGGTTAAACTCGAAGGGCCGGGAACCCACGACCATCAGTTATCTTTTTGAGCTAAAGCATAGTAAATCGGGAAAAAAACATGTTCTGTGTCTTTAGAGTATATGATGAACATATGAGTAAAGGGGTCAATGTGGGCAGTCCCCTCCCTCAACAGCATTTAAACAAAAACAAAAAAGAAGAAATTCAAGAAAAAAAGTGACACGGGCTGCGGAAGTGCTAGGATCTGTTCTTGTAATTGGCTAAACTTACTCAGGTTCGTCCCCTGGATCTCATGATTCTCATCCGTTTGGAATCTTTGTGTAAACCGCCCCCAGCCCTAAGGCCAAACTTGAGATACAGGATACACATGCGCTCTGGTCACAGGGGCGGATTCAGACTGCCATTTGCCGGGGGGGGGGGGCCTAGAATTGTAATGAAGGGTCCAGGACCTGCGAGCGCCCAGCGCGAAGCCCTTACGGCGTGGGGTCCGGGGCCCGCTTAAGGGCCCCGAAAAAATTTGGATTTGAGATGCTCTGTGGTGCAGTCTTGGGGTCAAAGGGTTAGGATGGTCGGGATGGTAGGGAGGAATGAGCCACTCCCTATCCATGAAGTATCCCATACGACCAGCGTCTCAAACAGCCTCTCCTAACCAAACTCCTACTGCTTGGCTTCTCGCGCCGACCCTGTTTAAAACCGATGGCAGAGGTGTGATTGGCGAGTATCTGGCGCCTTAAAACCAGACTGCTCCGGGCAGATGGGGCTCGTAAACCTTGGAAGGCAGCCCATCTAGGAGAAGGAAAACTCTGATTTCAAACCCGAGCAGATGGGGCTCGTAAGCCATGAAGGCAGCCCATCAGGAGAACGCCTATCCTCCTCAATATCACCATTCAAAATAGCTGGCGGAAGAACCAACAACTGTGGTCAACGGCAACAAGTTGAATGACATGTGTGTGGTACACCAGGGGCGCAGCAAGGCGTGTATAATGCGAAGCGGCCAACCACCGTGGAAGAGCTTGGGACCTCACCACGTATCAACCCATAGTTTGCAATGGACCAAGAATTAAAAGAAACACGAGATGCAGGTGAAGTTTGGACCCCTGCAATAGAACTTGCTGTAAATTACCACAGGGAAGAGGTGTATCACCTGGAGAATAGGGTAGACCTTGATGACGATAGACCTCTATCCGACGGCTTCTACCTGAAAACCAGACAGAAGCACCTGCGAATCGCGACTTGGAATGTGAGAAGTCTTTACAACCAGGTAAACTTGATAATTTGATTCAAGAAGCAAAGGATATGAACATCGATGTGCTTGGAGTCTGTGAAACCAGATGGATAGAAGCAGGTTACGTCGACAAAGACAGTC
This sequence comes from Patiria pectinifera, assembly GCA_029964075.1. Lineage (NCBI taxonomy): Eukaryota > Metazoa > Echinodermata > Asteroidea > Valvatida > Asterinidae > Patiria > Patiria pectinifera. The sequence continues at coordinate 35,488 of JASAOE010000025.1, forward strand.
ACAGTTTTATCTACTCTGGTGGATCCAAACACATGCATGGAGTTGGAATGCTTCTCAAGAAGAATATCACTGAATCCCTCATGGGATATTGGACAGTCGACGAAAGAATAATGCTGGTAAAGATACAGGCAAAACCTTTCAACATAACCATCTTACAGGCGTATGCACCAACACAAGATTATTCTGACGACGAGATCGAAGACTTCTATGGAAAAATAGAGAATACCATCAGACAAGTAAAATCAAGTGATGTACTTATAGTCATGGGAGATTTCAACGCCAAAGTTGGCAGATCACACCAACCACCCACAACAGGCAAATATGGCCTAGGAGAACAAAACGACAGGGGAGAAAGACTAAAACAATTCTGCGAGGAGCACAATCTAGTTATTGGGAATGCCTTTTTCCAACACCCACAAAGAAGGTTATACACCTGGTCAAGTCCAGGAGACATGTACCGGAACCAGATAGACTTCATCATGATCAGAAGCAGATTTAAAAACAGCTTCAAACAGGTAAAGACATACCCGGGAGCAGACATCTACTCAGACCACAACCCAGTAGTGGCGACAATTGTATTGAAACTAAAGAAAACACAAAATCCAAACTATGGCACAAAGAAATATGATCTATCTACTCTTCAACAACCAGACATGCGGCATTCATACGCAGTTGAGGTGCAGAACAGATTTGAGACACTGCTAAAGGAAGACACCGAACAACATGAAAGCGACGTAGACAGGATAGAGGCACAATGGAAAAACATAAAAGAAAGTATACAACATGCCAACGAGGAAACTCTTCACCGGAAGGAAAGAAGGGCCAAGCAACCATGGATGACGGATCATATCCTAAAACTCATGACCGAAAGGAAAAAGAAGAAAAACACAGCGGAATATCACTCAATTAACAAACAGATTCAGAAAGAGTGCCGAAAGAGAAAGGAGGCATGGCTACGAAGGAAATGCAAGGAGATCGAAACCCTGGATAGAAAACATCAAACAAAAGAAATGTATGACAGGATCAAAGAGCTGACAAACACAAAACCAAGAAACAAAGGAACTGGCTGCATAAGAAGTAAAGAGGGAAGCATCATCTTTGACCAACAAGAAATATCAAGCAGATGGGTTGAATATGTGACTGAGCTGTTCGGTGATGAGAGAGAACCAAAACCCACCATCAATAATGAGGATGGCTCACCGATCCTCCTACAGGAGGTCAAATATGCCATAAATCAACTCAGATGTGGAAAAGCTCCTGGACCTGACAGCATCACTGCTGAGATGCTAAAAGCACTTGAGAAAGAAAGTCTAGAAACACTTACAGAACTGTGTAATAACATCTACAATACGGGCCATATCCCACAAGACTTTAGACAATCAATTTTTGTGACAATCCCGAAGAAAACGAAAGCCATGGATTGCACAGACTTCAGAACCATCAGTCTGATGAGTCACGTGGTCAAAATGTTACTCCGGATCATCTTGGAGCGTATTAAAAACAAGATCAACAGAGAAGTTGGGAAGGAGCAATGTGGGTTTAGACCTTCTAGCGGAACAAGGGAAGCAATCATCAATATGAGATCAATAAGCGAAAGACACATAGAACTAGACACTGAGGTACATTGTATGCTTCATTGACTATGCAAAAGCATTTGACAAAGTTCACCACAAAGCAATGATCGACCACTTGCAAGCAATCGGTTTAGACGGCAAAGACGTCCGACTGATTGAAAACCTGTACTAGGATCAAGTAGCAGCAATACAGATTGGCAACACACTCTCTCCCACTGTTGAAATCAAGAACGGCGTCAGTGTCAAGTATTTTCTCAAGACCTTAGATACATGGGATGGTTCTGTCTTCAACTCAGTAAATAAGGCAAACAGAAACGGATTTGATTTTAACTTCAAGAGCAAAAGCACAATTTTATTTTAAAGAAAAATCAAATGAAGAAAAGAAGAGGAATATTTACAAGAATATTTACAAAATAATCAAATTAAAGCAGAGGAACTTCCACAATTCAAGAACGCAACTTAAGAACGATCCAAAGAAATCAGGGTTTCCCTAAAGATGACAAAATGTAACAGAATTCAACTTAGGCAAATCAAAAGAAACTTCTCAAATCAAGCAAATTAATTCGCAGGTTAAATTAGCAGGTTAACTTAGCAAGTTAACTTAGCATGGTATACAAATTAGGTACTTTGCAACAACACACAAAATCATGAAAGCGCAATCCAACAAAATAATTCAGCAATTTCTCAACTGAGTCTTAACAAAATATTAACGGAAAATTTGCTGATCCAGCAAAGAAACAAATACAAAAATATCAATCCAAATCTTCAAATAAAGCCAACTTAGTTGTTACATTAAAAGAAACAAAGTAAACAAAACAAAGCAACCGGTCTTTAAGTTTTACAAATTACAATTTAAATCAAAGCCAATTTGTGGGTTTTAGATGCCAGATTCTAGATGATGTTTAAGATACTTGCAACCTTCCCCAGATACAGAATTTGGCTCAGGTGGGTGACACGGGCGTGGACTGGCTGGTCGTCTCTGCCTCGATCAGTGTGTGGATCAGTCACCGCCTGGCTACAGTGGGGTCCCTGACATTTAGAGATTGGCCTCACGGGATCGGAATTGGGTTGGTTGTTCCCACCAGGGAAAATGGTTATGGTAATTCTTGGAGAGTGTACTCTTGAGTCAGGCTACTGCCGTGTGACGTCTGGTCATATACAGATGAAGAGAGGGCCAAGCAAGTACTTTTACATGTACTTTTGACTATACGTGGCTCTCGGCCTCAACGGTTTAGGTTGGCCGGCCCGGTACCTGCGGTGGCTGCTTCCACTCGCCTGCTGGTTACGGGTGGCGATGACCCAACACAATTTCACACAAATAACTCTGGGACACCTCTCTCTCCCAAACGCACAAATGGTTCTCTCCCACACTCTACCTTACGCTTCAAATTTATACCACGTTTAAAGAATGTGCTTTCACCTGGACTTCCGAGAACATATAAAATACTACAAACGAATTCCCAAGGAAAAGACAGTAAACTACCATAACCATTCATTTCGAGGGGCGTCTTCCTACTGGTACCGTCGAATAAAAGAGATAATTGGCCGGTGCTACCAATTAGGTGCGAATTCCGTGAAGACATCGCGTTTAAAAACCGTTGCGTAAGTATCTAGATCGAAGTGTGATAAACTGCGTGAATTCGGGGTCGAGTGAACGATAAAGGAAACAGACACGAAACGTACACAAAAACTCTGGCATAAAAACGAGACATAAAAAAATGGAAATAATTTGACAGTCAGACAGGGATGTGTACTCTCACCCAGCTTATTCAATATCTACACAGAAGTGATCTTCAGAGAAATTGAAGATTACAGAGGGGTTAATGTGGGAGGATTCAATGTGAATAACCTATGATATGCAGATGACACAGTCCTCATGGCAAAAACAGAAAGGGATCTACAAAACATTGTGGACAAAATCAAAGAAGAAAGCGAAAAACACGGGCTTAAAATGAACGTCAAGAAGACAAAAACAATGGTCATCAGTAAGAGGAAGTCTAAAACCAGCATCCAGGTTGACGGGAAAGAACTGGAACAGGTCGACTCTTTCATCTACTTAGGACAAATGATAACGGAAGATGGGCGATGCCAAGATGAAATCAAACGAAGGAAAGCTATTGGCAAATATGTCTTCAATAAAAGGAAACGCATCTTCACATCAAGAAACATCAACATCAAAACACGGCTAAGACTAATCAAATGCTACATCTGGTCAACAGTACTATATGGAGCAGAAACATGGACATTGACGAAAGATTCAATCAACCGACTCGAAGCATTCGAAATGTGGACATACAGAAGAATGCTGAGCATCCCCTGGATAGTTAAAATGACCAACAAACAAGTCCTTCAAATAGCACTGACAAAGAAATCCCTCATAAAAACAGTAAAATACAGGAAGACAAACTACTTTGGACACATGATGAGAAACCAAATGCTGCAGAAGACTCTTTTGGAAGGCAAAATAGAGGGGAAAAGACCAAGAGGAAGAAGAAGAACATCGTGGTTTGATAATGTGAGAGACTGGACTGGCCTTAGCTACATGGAATGTGCAAGGGCATCTCAGGACAGAGACAGATGGAAATCCATTGCAGCCAACCTTCTGCGAGAAGACGGCACCTGATTGATTGATTGTGGTGCAATCTGAGGCGATTCCTGGCCACTTCCACCGTTTAGAAAACGTTCTAAACATCGAAAATTCCATTTAAATTTGTTATTTTATTTGTTTCTTTAGAAAGTTTGTTATGTACTCAAAGTTGAGCTCCATGTTCCATCTCCGTATTTTTTCACAATTTTCTATTTTTGAAAGGGATTTAGGCCACTTGTAGAGCCATTCGCTGCTGAAGGTACAAATAAGGTGGGGCACCGCTAGGGCCGGAGGACTAATGCGAGCGCGGAGCGCGAACCACTTACGGCGTGGGGTTCGGGGCCCGCTTAAGGGCCCCGAGAAATTTTGGATCGTCGATGCTATGTGGTGCAATCTGAGGCGTTTCCTGGCCACTTTCCCCTGATTTTTTTAGCAGATTTTTTTTAAATTACGAGGGGATATTTTGTTTCATTTGTTTCAAATACATATAGGCCTATATACTCTTGCTCTTATAAAGTGTCTTCTGTATTCAAAGCTTAAAGTTGAGAACATGCACATAATTTGTTATTGTTCCGCGCTCGGTAACATAACTCTCTTTTCCCTCCATATTTTTACATGGCAAAGGGGGTGTTTAACAGCCTAAGGTGTGATGAAATAAAAACGACTATTGTTTCTGTCATAAAATGAGTACAAAAGGTACTTTTGAGAGCTGTTTTTTAAGTCCTGTCATGCCTGTTTCGACCCGAACGTGCAATTTGTCTAAAAGTCGTCGTTGCGGGCAGCAAACAAAACACATTAAATCGTGACGTAATAAACAGGACTCCCGATGCAGAGTAACATAAACTAGTCCTGTTTATTACATCACGATTTACTGTGTTTTGTTTGCTGCCCACAACGACGACTTTTACACAAATTGCACGTTCGGATCGAAACGGGACCTGAAAAATAGCTCTCAAAAGTACCCTTTGTACTCATTTCATGACAGAAACAATAGTCGTTTTTATTTCATCACACCTTAGGCTACGGCTACATATACCCCAAAAAATGACGGAAATGTCTTCGAGCATTCCACAACCTCTTTAACAAGCAATCGTCGCGATGTGACAAACGTATGCAGCTACTCCGTTCATTCGTCTGTCAGTGTCTATGCCATAATATTTCTTTCAAGGCGGTCCATGTTCCCGGTCGATTCAATGTTCTTGCTGACTCTCTATCACGTTTCCAGATGGATCGTTTTCGACAGGCCGCGCCGAGTGCGGAATTGTCAATGACGCCTCTTCCCGTTTTCCATCTACTCCATCGTGCCTTATCAGACCAGTCTCATACGACGTATCGGTCGGATTGAAATGATTTCTAAAATTTCCTTCACACCGATCTACCAATGTTTTACCCGAGACGTTTGGAGTCATTATTTTGTGAATTTATAGCATATCTTTCATTACTGGGTCTGCACCCGATTTCATCAAACTCTTCGTAACTTACGATGCATCGCAGTGCTGCGACGCGTCATATCCCTACGATGCGTGGCAGCTGCGACGCGTCCTGCGATCCATTTCACGAAACACGTCGTAAGTGCGACGCGTCGTATGTGTATTTATAGCACAACTCGGTGACTGTTTTATGTATTTAGTCAGCGTACAGTAAATAGTCGTCTGATATTCAACAAACAGTCGTCGGATCTCAGCTCAAAATTTGTTAAAACGTAAAACAAAATGGCGGTCGTGCGATGCAATTTTGAAGAAAAACAAGCTTTCAGTGGACTGTGTAGCTACTTTGAAATTTCAACTCTAATATTCCGGTCATATTCATTATTATTCAATGAATTTTCCATTTACAACTTTACACACATCGCCTCGGTATTATAATCTCGTTAATGTAATTGTCATGGCATAAAACTGGCTTAGAAATTACTCTTCTTATTTTGCGACGACCAATAGACACGTCTTAACTTGCGACGTGTTTTAAGCCGTTGTCAAGGAACTTACAACGCGTTCAACACATCGCAACTTTCGTGAAATGGAAGATACGACGCGTCGCGAGTTGCGACGTGTTACACGTCGTAACTCGAGTTGCGACGCGTCGCAGCGCTTTGTGAAATCGGGTGCTGGTCTCTTCTACTATAGAAACTTATAAATCAGTTGTGGGTTATTTTCACAAATTAAATAATTTTTCCAGACCCAACTAAAGAATTTCTTGTATCTGTCCCGTGCGGGCATTGCACAAGTTTATTGCATTACGATCGCAGCTTTCAGGGCCCTTATTTTGCCATTTCGACGGCAGTCCGTTGAGTTTCGGTTTAATATGGCATTAAGTGCATGTAATTTCTCGGACTGGGCGACAATAAGTATCGCGCCCATTCCTTTGGCATAGGTGCAGCGACAACTTCTTTTTTACGGTGTTCCCAAACTGCAACTCCAAAATATCGGTCATTGGCGTTCGGATGCGGTTATACACACATACAACAATTCCGCAGTGTCATTTTCCTGTGGTAACTGCATGGTCACATGCCGTGGAACTTTCTATTTTAAATTTATCGCTATGTACAGATACAGTATGGATCGTGGAGCTGGGAACAACATGGATTGCGAGGCACAAATACACTGGATGGGAAAAGGTGGGGCAGGGATAGGCAATTTTCTTCCACTTTTAAGCCGCCTTGATGCTATGGCTCATAGCATGGCGCCTACAGTCGTAATAATGCACCTAGGTACCACTGTCCTTGTTTCCATTGATACTTTTTGTATGCGCCAGCGTATTAGATTACTCATGGAAGAGTTCAGGACTCGTTATCCATCTGTCTGTCTGGTTTGGTCCAAATATTCTACCAAGGCTCTTTTATTACGGCGCCCAGTCCAATGCCAGTATCAATAAAAAACGACTTACATTGAATAAATGGGCCAGGGCTATGGCTTACAGATTGAATGCGTACATTTTACATCATCCTCAATTTGAGTCATATCCTTCTCAGCTTTTCCTCTTTGATGGAGTTCATTTGTCCCCGGAAGGTACTCAGTTATTTAGGGACAACCTGCAGTCCTGCATAAATGGTCTTTTGCGTAGTTTCTATTATTAATACGGCTACATTTTTATTTCCCTGGACTGCTCGCCTTGAGGTGGCTGTCCTTCGTCACTTGGGTCACGCCCTAGTGCGCGGGTGGCGCCGACTGTGGTCGTGGGACAGGGTTCGGCAAACCATATTCCAGGGTCGCTGAGCCTGTCCAGTGAAATGTGCTGACAACTGATTGATAAGTGTTTAATTCCAAACCATTACAACAATAACCCAGCCTGTGCCGGCTAGGGTTTGCTTCCACGAAGTCGGTTCCGACCGCGAATCATTCCAGTTATTTATGCTAGCGAACTTTGTGTTTCAATTAAGGAAATTACTTTAAAAGTTCTTACAAGTGTCCTATCAATTTCGGAGCAATTTAGAAGGGGCGTGGCTATAACACTGGTGGTTTTGGGAGTGGGGGACCGTTATTACCCAAGGTTCGGTTTAAAGTGGATCCGCAGTGGGGGGCCGGTCATGTAGCCCAGGTTCGGTGGGCCTGGTCATCCCAATGGTTTGTAAGAGCCAGTTTGGCCAAAGGATTTCATCAATGAAAGACTGGTATCTGGCCGTCTATTTATGTCGGTGGTGCGTTGGTGAAACGGAAAACAAAACATGCTTTGATCTGGCATGAAGAATTAATAAACATATTCAGGCTGCGGCAAATCCAATATTATTGTTAATGATGTTTTGATTGTATTCGTGTCTGAGTGTAACCCAGGTGGTTGCTTTTATCTATTCTGTGTTACTAATAAAAAAATACAGGCCTAACTTAATTTTCACTGGCAAAAATACTGCCCAGGTTATCCTATTATTAATAGAGGGAAGCCTGTCTAATTTTATTTCCCTTTTGGCAAAGTTAGCAATATAAACGTATTTTTTTTGCAAAGTGAGCCACAGAAACTTAATCTTTAAGGCAAAGTGGGCCACAGAAATTATTCAAGTTATTATTTAATTAACTAATTTGGCACCCATTAAAATCCCATTGTATTGTATTGTATTGTGTTTTTTTTATGTATTATATTTGTATACATGTTTGTAGTCATTTTTATTGTATGCAGGGCCCCAATGGAAACCAGTACTGACCCATATGGGCATACCCTGGGGAAAGAAATGTAATAAATAAATAGATAAATAAAATAACCCCACTCTACCTAGAGCCCTTACCTAACTGCAACACACCCTACTTACTCTCTATCTTCACCCATTCTCTACCCCAACAACCCCTAACATATTCTGTATCCGACCTTTAACCCCAGCCCCAAATGTAACCATCCTACCCTGTCAAAAATTGTAATATTAAAACATATAACATAACAAAGTGAACCACTGAGTTTATATGCAAGAATGTTTCAATTAGTTTATTTTGTTAAATATTGTTTCTTTACAATCTATAGGACTCACACTTTCCCTGACGTGTTCAAAGTGAGTTTCTTGAATGTGACAATGTAATGCTGATTGATATTAACAATAACAGTCTTCAGTCTTGTAATCAAGAAACACTTGTTAAACTCTTTGCGGGCTTTCAAAACTACAGCTCCCATTATTGTAGGCACATTTCTGTTTCCGAAAATGAGAAAAGTTGTTTATTATTTTTTTTTCTCAACTTAAAGTAATATTTTGTCTTTGTTTCATAATGAAACCCAGCAAAATGGTACTCATAAAAATGGTGGTGCGTTTCGTAATCCTCAGAACGAGGTTTTATGTATACTGTTTTCATAGCCTATCAATTGTTACTTACACATAATGCTTACATATCATAATGTTAAAAAAAATCATTAATTTGTTTAATAAAAAACAGTGTATTCTCTTTATTCAAAGCACCTGTAAACTGTAACAGACTCACACTTTCCCTGACTTGTTCAAAGTGAGTTTCTTGAATGTGACAATGTAATGCTGATTGATATTAACAATAACAGTCTTCAGTCTTGTAATCAAGAAACACTTGTTAAACTCTTTGCGGGCTTTCAAAACTACAGCTCCCATTATTGTGGCACATTTCTGTTTCCGAAAATGAGAAAAGTTGTTTATTATTTTTTTTCTCAACTTAAAGTAATATTTTGTTTTTGTTTCATAATGAAACCCAGCAAAATGGTACTCATAAAAATGGTGGTGCGTTTCGTAATCCTCAGAACGAGGTTTTATGTATACTGTTTTCATAGCCTATCAATTGTTACTTACACATAATGCTTACATATCATAATGTTAAAAAAAATCATTAATTTGTTTAATAAAAAACGGTGTATAATTCTCTTTATTCAAAGCACCTGTAAACTGTAACAGTTTGCATGCAGGTCTCAACGTTTCAACAAATTGCTATGTATAACAATACAATATTACAAATAATTATTATTCAAAACGCCAAGCTTAAAGTCAACAAGGAAGTCAGATTCAATCACTTGAGAATTTTGTTGTGATATGAAATTAAAAAGTGATATACATTGGATTGATTTAATTAAGATTATCTGTGCTGGGCATACAAGCCAAAGAAAAAAATGTTTTTTACAGAAACGCCCTACACAATTATTTTAAATTTAATGTAATTATCAAGGTAGTTTGGTCCATAAAAAAATGTCATTCGTAACGTTTCTTTTGTTTTTCTATTACGCTTACTTTTTTTTGTTTGCTTTAGGATACCTGCGAAAAAATTACTATAATTATATACTATTTAAAATATACTATATTTTAATTATTTGATTGTTGTTTTTTTAGGCCAAATGTGGAAATACAAGTTTTGAGGTCGGCAGTTTGGCCTTATAAATCCAGGAAGGTCGGGTTACTGTAAATATCTCTTTTTTAAAGCCTAAACATTCTGGAGGGACTTCTTTATTGCAAATATGGTTTTGTTTTTCAAAACCAAAAATAAAGACCTTGTTTTGAAAAAAAATAATATCCATTAAATCATTCATTATACAATAGTAACCAATCGCTGAACATACTTTCACCTACGTGTATATCTCAATACCCAAACAAAAAGCAAAATACAAGCACTTGAAAAAAGTGCATGTCAAATGCGCATGCGAAATGCCAAAATAAAACAAAATACTATCCGTAGGTAATTTTTGTGACATTGAAGTTGATTGGTTTTAATTGATTGGTTATTGTTTCGGTAGAATGGAATGCGATTACAAAACGCAGCAACACGAGGCTCATGTACCCTGTGTGTTGAGATCATTTGTTTTATTCGGGGTAAAGGAGGAAGCCACTGAATGAGGGGAAGTGATTGCCATCATAATACGCCCTACCGTAAATTGTCAGATACACCGTGTCTCCTCGTTGCAAAATCAGCCCTGCGCTCCCAGATACCGACTCATGATAAGCTGAATCAGTGCTAAGGCCAGAGACAACCGCGTCGCCGTTCTTCCGCAGAAGAACAGAGAGTTGGCCGCTAGAAGCGACTTTGCTCACAGAAAACATGAACACGTAGGTGCCCGGCACACTACATGTAAATGTGCCGGTCTCGAGATCAAAGCTTGTACCCGGCAGAAGCGTCTCGGTCTCCTGGAAGGGCAAACGGGTGGCGTAACTCGTAGAGGTATCCGAGCTGCTCGTCCTCACCACGGTGAATGCTACCCGCTGGTTGGAGTCGTCTGGTGTCTCCCCTGGCTCACCCTTTTGACCCTTGACACCAGTTTCCCCCGTTGGCCCTACAGCACCTGGGACTCCTCTTGGACCAATTTTTCCGGGCTGGCCTATGCCTTCGTCCCCTTTAGGACCAGCTGCTCCACGCTCACCCATAGGTCCAATCTGTCCACTATCACCCTTTTGACCTGGCTCGCCCTTTGACCCTGGCTGACCGAATGACCCCGGCAGACCTGGTATTCCGGGTATTGCAGCCGGCCCCTGGCAGCACATTGGACACGCCTGAGACGCAGGACCATCACCGTCCGAGGGAACCGGCCCAGTAACGGAAGCTCGGAGGTTGACGGAGTTACCCAGAAGGAGGGCGATTGAAAGAACGGTTGCCACGCAGATCTTCATTCTGTACACAATTAACAAAGTATGAAACTGAAACAAATCAGTTGAGAATTTGTTTTCAATAAAATAGTTTTTAAAGACGGGAAGAGTGGAGAAAAATATTGAGGTTTGATAAACAGGAGAACTAGTTCATGAACTAAAATTCATGACGATCCGCCGTCAGATTTGAGAGTAAAGAAAAACAAAAAAACAACAACATGCGATTGGAGAATCATTATTCAAAGAATGTTTTCTTTGTTATTGTGGCGGGAACCCCCGGGCCAACCCAAGCCTGTTAGGATAACTCTGGCTCCTAGTGGGGTGAAGACAATCTTCCCACACCAAGGTTGTTCCCTAGACGAGAGATCGCTCAGAGCGACCTTCAAGGCTAAAGCTGCAGGTCCGTTTTGGGTGGAAATTTACCGCCGCAGGAATTGATCCCTAAACCTTCTGTTAATTAGGCAATGACGAAATAACAAGGCAACATAACAACTGGCAACTGAATGGTCGGTAATCTCAAGTAACACGATGATTTACTTCAGAGACAACAATTAAATGATTAAATGATTTGGGAGTAATTGTCTTGGGTAGCTTTATTACAACCTGTGGTTTTCGAATGAGCCCTATTTGCAATACACAACTTATATCGCACTCCTCACTCCAATAATCATTACAGGAACGCTATAGTGGAGCTGCTTAGGTCCATTTTTGGCCAAAATCGTGTACTTTGTGGTAAAAGCATAAAAATTGGCATGTGGGGTCAAAATGGGCTAAAAATCATTTTAAGATCGGGACCCATCCTGGATTTTGCCCATTTTGGGGGCGGAGCTTGATTTTTTGAAAAGGGGGTGCAAACAATACAAACTGTATTTAACATACATTTCCCTCATTTTTTTCTTTGCGTTGAAGTAAGCTAAAAAGATAAAATAAGACATTCAAGCTTGTTAACACCTGTTATTTTCCACCCATTTTGTGGGCGTGGCCTAAATGTGTAAAAGAGGCGGTATATATTAGCAGTTTGGTTCAAAAATGGAAAATACCATTCAGTTTGATGGTAAAATCTTGTAAATTGGCATGTTTAGTCGAAATGAGCTGAAAATCATTTTAAGGGATGGACCCATCTTGGATCTTGCCCATTTTTGGGGCGGAGCTTGTTCAGTTAAAAAAGGGAGTGCAAACATAAAGATGTAGAAAAACTGTATTTAACATCCATTTTCCTTTGTTCTTCATGCTTTTAAATACACAGAGACATGATAAAAAATTCAAACATTCTAACACTTCTTATTTGTTACCCTTTTGTGGGCGTGGCCTAAATATGAAAAGGGGGCCGCACATTAAAGCAGCTTCATTCAAACGAGGGAAAATGCAGCACTTTTGCTGGTAAAACACGAATTCTGCATTGGTTAACTATACTTGCCATACACTTTAAAGTAAAGATAAGTTTAAAAGGTTGCAAGGATTTTGCCCTTTTAGGGGTGGAGCTACATTTTAAAGTAGAGGGCTGAATATTCGCATTGAAAGGTAAAAGGTGGTAATATTTCTGTGGTCATATTTCTACTGGGTATACTCACTCAAAGTGGTTTCATGTTCTTAGATGTACTGGTACATACAGCCTAGGCCAAAAAATAGTTCTGCATCCGATAACATGGCATTTGAAAATAGGGTAGGAAGGTAAGTGGATTCTTTTTGTGTTGATCATATGTAGGTGTCTGTGTGCAGCAACATGCGATTGGAGAATCATTATTCAAAGAATGTTTTCTTTGTTATTGTGGCGGGAACCCCCGGGCCAACCCAAGCCTGTTAGGATAACTCTGGCTCCTAGTGGGGTGAAGACAATCTTCCCACACCAAGGTTGTTCCCTAGACGAGAGATCGCTCAGAGCGACCTTCAAGGCTAAAGCTGCAGGTCCGTTTTGGGTGGAAATTTACCGCCGCAGGAATTGATCCCTAAACCTTCTGTTAATTAGGCAATGACGAAATAACAAGGCAACATAACAACTGGCAACTGAATGGTCGGTAATCTCAAGTAACACGATGATTTACTTCAGAGACAACAATTAAATGATTAAATGATTTGGGAGTAATTGTCTTGGGTAGCTTTATTACAACCTGTGGTTTTCGAATGAGCCCTATTTGCAATACACAACTTATATCGCACTCCTCACTCCAATAATCATTACAGGAACGCTATAGTGGAGCTGCTTAGGTCCATTTTTGGCCAAAATCGTGTACTTTGTGGTAAAAGCATAAAAATTGGCATGTGGGGTCAAAATGGGCTAAAAATCATTTTAAGATCGGGACCCATCCTGGATTTTGCCCATTTTGGGGGCGGAGCTTGATTTTTTGAAAAGGGGGTGCAAACAATACAAACTGTATTTAACATACATTTCCCTCATTTTTTTCTTTGCGTTGAAGTAAGCTAAAAAGATAAAATAAGACATTCAAGCTTGTTAACACCTGTTATTTTCCACCCATTTTGTGGGCGTGGCCTAAATGTGTAAAAGAGGCGGTATATATTAGCAGTTTGGTTCAAAAATGGAAAATACCATTCAGTTTGATGGTAAAATCTTGTAAATTGGCATGTTTAGTCGAAATGAGCTGAAAATCATTTTAAGGGATGGACCCATCTTGGATCTTGCCCATTTTTGGGGCGGAGCTTGATCAGTTAAAAAAGGGAGTGCAAACATAAAGATGTAGAAAAACTGTATTTAACATCCATTTTCCTTTGTTCTTCATGCTTTTAAATACACAGAGACATGATAAAAAATTCAAACATTCTAACACTTCTTATTTGTTACCCTTTTGTGGGCGTGGCCTAAATATGAAAAGGGGGCCGCACATTAAAGCAGCTTCATTCAAACGAGGGAAAATGCAGCACTTTTGCTGGTAAAACACGAATTCTGCATTGGTTAACTATACTTGCCATACACTTTAAAGTAAAGATAAGTTTAAAAGGTTGCAAGGATTTTGCCCTTTTAGGGGTGGAGCTACATTTTAAAGTAGAGGGCTGAATATTCGCATTGAAAGGTAAAAGGTGGTAATATTTCTGTGGTCATATTTCTACTGGGTATACTCACTCAAAGTGGTTTCATGTTCTTAGATGTACTGGTACATACAGCCTAGGCCAAAAAATAGTTCTGCATCCGATAACATGGCATTTGAAAATAGGGTAGGAAGGTAAGTGCATTCTTTTTGTGTTGATCATATGTAGGTGTCTGTGTGCAGTCCATGGTAAAATGTGGTAATTGATGGTTTTTGTTTAATTTTTTCATTGTTCCCAAAACGAAATTAGGGTAGGGGCTGTCAAAATAGGGTAGGTGGGGTAACCGGAAGCAGAATCATTATTTTTTGGCCCTATGTGTAAATATTGAAGCAATTGCCAAGTCAAAGTCAATGGCTGTGGATTCTCTCTTCATTGATAGGACTACAGTCTATTGAAAGTTAACCCAATCACTATCAGGACTGGGGTGTTTTGGATCTGCTAAAGACCGAATTGCTGTTCCCCCTCACTCCCCCATTGTAATTCCTATTATTTTTTTTGGGCGTGATTTTCCTAATATTTGGCATGAATGTTGGTTGGCCAGTACTGTATATGATGTCATTTTGGTAGATACCACATTTAGAGTGCACTTTCGAAATTCACCCCATCTAATTCCATTTTGTTTTACAAACACCCACATGAATTCAAAACGTCTGCGCCCAGAACGCCTTCAGGGCTTTTCTGCGTAAAAAGTGAGGAGTTAGCGTTCTAATGATTTCAAATAGCTCTGTGGGTACAACCCCATCACAATTTTGAAATGGTCACCATTTTTCTTTTGCCCTTATGTTTCCTTTTATTTTTTTTCTAGATGATGCTCCGCTTCTTTTCTTCTAAACAGTACCTTGTAACATGAAACTTTAAACAAAAATTAACCCTTATCCAACATCTTCAAAAGTGGCCATCGCTTGAACGAAGTCTTGAACAAAATAAAACCCATGTTGATATTTTGTAATCAGATAGACCATTAATTGACAAACAATATTTTGTCAAGTAGGTGAAGTCACTTGACCTTTACTTTAATACGGGGCTTACAAAAAAGTGAATGGTATTGTCATCGCCTGAAAGAGCCCCCCCCCCCCCCAGCGGCACGTCAAGTTGGACTATTTAAAAACCATTCATCAAACTTTTACCAAACTTACCCTTGGATATTCTATAGAAAAACGTAAAATTATGAATTTGTGAGGTTTTAGGAGCGTGACATCATCAAACCGGAAGTTGTCATAGGGAGAATTAGAAAATAATTAGACCCGTAGACCCTTAGACCCTTAAAGTCTCGCATGTATGTTAAAGTTTTGGAATTTCTCTCGTTT